>PQWD01010694.1:35445-142577 GCA_019425675.1 Leucinodes orbonalis
CTAGATGATGTAGTTGATTCCCATGCTGTTATAAGTTGTGTAAGCTATCAGGTAGGTTGAAATATTTTAGACATAAGCATGTTATCATTGACTTTTTCATTTATACATTTCAGTTTAAACGCCAAATTTTCTATGCACTTATATGGTGTGTCATTATCTTTGTTTTGTTTCTGTTAAAAGAATATGAACAGCTCTTGCAAAATTTCACACTTTTGTTGTTCAGTATTCTTTCAAATATTTGACAAATTTTTTATACATTTGATGTCATTTTCGCAGCTCATAATGATGGGAATGTATTTTTTATGCATAGAGCACAGATGATCTTTTGCCACCTGTGCATCCTTTGCTGCTTTACTTTTAAGTCACCTCGAGTCGGATTGCGTCATCCTCCTTTTCAACAATTTCAAATAATCGCTAGCTTTTAAGTGTCTTGTATTTTGAATTTTCCACTTTGGAAATCTTCATCCGACGATAATTATGAATTTCACTATACTCTTGCTTATTTTTCCATTTTACTTTTTATTTTCTTGAAGTTTTATTAGTTTAGGTTATTTTTTCACTTTTACATTTATTTAATCTTCCGCGCCTCGAACTCTGGGGCCTAACCTGTTGAAGTTATCGTTTTTGGTTTAATCAAACAGTTTCACTGGTTTTACTTTTGTTTTATTTAGTTTTATAAACTTTACTTTATGATTGGAATGGCGTATTACGTTGGGCGAAAAAGAAGTGTTAGAAAGCGTGGAACATTGACATTATTTTTTTTTTTTAATCTATCGATACGTGTTCAGCAAATATAGAACATTATTAACATTATGTGCGTGTGTTCTTAGACATGTTTGATGAAATCGGTAGGCCGTTTAAAATTGTGAGCGTGCAAGTGGGGAGAGTAATTGAATGACTGCAAAATATACTTAACTACTTACCTATAAAAATGAATTAATTTAAAAACCTCGACACAAGAACTTGAGTATTTTTCCTTTAAAAGCTAAAAAATACATAAAAGAAACTATGTTAAAGTCCTAAGAATCTATTAATATTCTAGAAAAAAAAAGGTCGCGTTGTTGGGACGCTCCTAAAATTTTTCAATTTAAATACTTTAAAATAACAATTTTCAATTGTTAGTTTAAGAGCGGTCCCAACGCGACCGTTTTTTTTTTTAGATTCTTTCCAATTTAAATAATTTAAACTAACAATTTTAAAGTATTTAAATTGTTAGTTTAAGAGCGGTTCCCTCAAACGCGACGTTTTTTTTAAGAATTATTAATATATTCTTAAGTACTTGAACATTAAGTTTCTTTTATTATTTTTTTACTTTTTAAGAAAATTACTTAAGTTCTTATGTCGGGGTTTTTTAATTTTTAATTTAATTTTTATATTTTTGTCACTTAATATATATAATACTTAACTACATAAATGGAATTAGAATGGGCATGCACAATCTGTCGTATATAGCGTTAGCCCTTTCTGACTCAATTTCAGTCAAGGATCACGTTTGAGTCTCGTTTCTAAGCGATATCCACAAAAAGTTTTAGCTGTTACTGATAAAATATCGCAAATGAAAATACTATGAATTTTAGTTACAAAAAGGTATACTTATCGGAACTTGATCTATTACTATGGACTCGCGCGACGGGGTAACACATTTTCAAGATAGAATTTGCCTCTTATTAACTAATGAAATATGGGTGCTTTATGATACTGTTACCAAACATAAAACTTATACAAAGCATTGTATAAATATTTAGATACAATTTTCCACACAAAACTTCAATATGGATATCTAATCATAGGTATCATAATAATTTTTCAAAACGTCATAGGCTTACTACGAGTATAATATATTTTTTGTAAACTTTCTTATAAAGCAATTATAATAATGGAACAGGCTTTTACCATTTTTCATCGCAATTCTTTGAAATACCAAGATCTTCTCATATTTAAAGCTAACATAAATAAAAGGTCCTTACTTAAGGAGTTTCCCTTTTATAAAAATAGTGTATTTTAATATCAAGCCACTTTTTAATTAGTTTACGTTTAATTTTCCTTAGTTAAACGATGAATTGTGGAGACGAAACTGGAGGTGTATGTTAATACAATTATTGATGATAAATGACTTGGAAGGTTTTAAGTCAGCATGGAATTAGGGGCTATAGAGTAAACATCCGTTTTGTAACGGTTAACGGTTTGAAGTAACCTACTTCAAAGTTCCTTTGTAAGAACCCTTGTAGGATCAATTTGTTGTCTGTCAAGAATAATTTTGTATGTACACATTTGGAAAGTTGTATTTTTAACATGTAGGTCTTAAGTCCTGTAGTCTTTGAAAGTGTGATTAAATAAAGATTTATGTTTAACATCTAATGGAAGATACGGTCGTTTATTGTCGCTAAGGAACGCATATTTCGACACTACAGAAATAAAATTCTGTGTATAGGCTTCTAGTTGAATTCGTTCTTAGTTACTTCTAAACACTTAAGTTTGTAAATGTTAAACATTCAAAATTGAGCTTTAATTGAAAACTATTGTGGTTTAAGAAAGCTGAATTTAATCGAAATCCTCGTCAATTGGGAAACTTCTGCCCAAGTTAGGTAATCATAGGTTATAAAGCGACATAGATTATGAAATCTATAAATACAATAAGTGCTTCCATCTTTAATGTCTAAACAATTAGTTAAATACTTAAGATTGGTATTATTATAAAAAATAAATAATTAATAGCCACTGACATTCATACAGCTAGGTTACTTCAAAAACCGTTAACCGTTACAACGGATGTTTACTCCTATAGCCCCTAATTCCAATGCTGACTTAAAACCTCCTCCAATCATTATCATCAATAATTGTGTTAACATACACCTCCAATTTCGTCTCCACAATATCCATCGTTTAACTAAGGAAAATTAAACGTAAACATAATTAAAAGTGGCTTGTTAATTAAAATACATTATTTTTATAAAAGGGAAACTCCTTAAGTAAGACCTTTTATTATGTTAGCTCTAAATTATGAGAAATATCTTGGGTTATTTCAAAGAATGGCGATGAAAAATGGTAAAAGCCTGTATCCATTATTATTAATGACTTTATAATGAAAGTTTACAAAAATATATTATACTCGTAGATAAGCCTATTACGGTTTTGGAAAATATTATGATACCTATGATTTAGATATCTATATTTAAGTTTTTCTGAAAATTGTATCTAAATATTTATACCAAATGGCTTTGTATAAGTTTTATGTTTGGTACAGTATCATAATAGCACCATATTTCATTAGTAATAATAGCAATTCTATCCTTGAAAATGTGTTCCCGTCGCGCGAGTCACTAGTAATAGATACAAGTTCCGATAAGTATACCTTTTTGTAACTAAAATTTCATAGTATTTTCATTTGCGATATTTTTATCAGTAACAGCTAAACCTTTCTTGTGGATTATCGCTTAGAAACGAGACTCAACGTTGATCTTGAATGAAATTGAGTCAGAAAGGGATAACGCTATATACGACAAATGGTGGCATCCCATTCTAATTCCATTTATGTATATTAAGTATTATATATATTAAGTGACAAAAAACATAAAATTTAAATTAAAAATTTAAAAAACCCCCGACACAAGAACTTAAGTAATTTTCCTTTAAAAAGTAAAAAATAATAAAAGAAACTTAATGTTAAAGTACCTAATAATATAATAATAATCTTTATTTCAGGTAAGTTACACCCATACAAATTCATCAATTCACCAAATAAAAAACAAAATGAAAAATTACACAATTATCACTGATACAATATTAATAAAATACAAATTTTGGATTAGATCCCGATAGGTTTTAAATTAAATTCGAGGAAAAATAGATATAAATAGATATAATATACCTAAGAATCTATTAATAATTCTAAAAAAAAACGTCGCGTTTTGCTCTTAAACTAACAATTTAAATACTTTAAATTGTTAGTTTAAAGTATTTAAATTGGAATAATTCTAAAAAAAAACGTCGCGTTGGGGGACCGCTTTTAAACTAACAATTGAAATTGTTATTTTAAAGTATTTAAATTGAAAGAATTAGGAGCGGTCCCCCAACGCGACCTTTTTTTTCTAGAATTATTAATAGATTCTTAGGTACTTTAACATTAAGTTTCTTTTATTATTTTTTACTTTTTAAAGGAAAATTACTCAAGTTCTTGTGTCGGGAGTTTTTTTAATTTTTAATTTAGTTTTTAATTCATTCTTTTTATAGGTAAGTAGGTTAAGTATATTTGCAGTCATTCGATTACTCTCCCCACTTTCACACTTCACAATTTTTAAACGGCTCTACCGATTTTCATCAAACATGTCTAAGAACACACGCACATAAGTTACCTTTAATACAAAAAAAAACTAAATTGAAATCACTGCATGCGTTCGGGAATTATGATACAGACAGACAGACAAACTTATAACACCCCTCTTTTTGCGTCGGGGGTTAAAAAACTGTCAAGGTGGACAAAGCTGCTTAAGGAAAATAAGAGTCAAATGCTCTTTATTTAATCTTTCAATCATTTATGATTGCAGTATACAATACAAAATTAAATTTTAAAACATTGTCTTTGTATATACTTTTATTATTATATCCGTTGAGGCTTTAGAACCTATAGCTATGTGAAAAAGCCAGCACACTATAATTGCAATTTTTTTTTTCAAGGACTTCCTCGCCGTCACATGATCCGCTTAGCTTATTTATAAAAGCTTTAATTTTACTCCAAATATGATATTAGTACCTATAATGTTTTTTCTTGGTAAAAGACAACTTATCGTAAATGACGTCGTTGGCAAAGACTCTTCACGGCTCACAAGCAGATGACAAAGCCAGGCACACTTATCTTCATCAAGTGTTCCAACTCAACATTACACTTTAAGTATGAACAAATGTAACGCTTCGTTTTATGAATTGTTTTTTCTACTAGAATAAATGGCTATAAGGTATGCTTTCCTCAAATATATATAGTAAGTATAATATGTAATGTCAAGGAGTATTTATATTAATATTGGTTTCGAGCTACAACTCTAAGCGACAATATCCTCTTTTATACCGAACGCTTCTCATCTAACACCATGTGACTGACTCACGAAAAGGACTGTCAGACTGCCAGATTTTTTTTGTCTTTTATTTGGCGATTGGTAATGTATGGGACATT
This sequence comes from Leucinodes orbonalis, assembly GCA_019425675.1. Taxonomy (NCBI): domain Eukaryota; kingdom Metazoa; phylum Arthropoda; class Insecta; order Lepidoptera; family Crambidae; genus Leucinodes; species Leucinodes orbonalis. The sequence continues at coordinate 40,613 of PQWD01010694.1, forward strand.
GAATAAAACAACATCTTAGGTACAAGATAACAATAATATTAACTATATTGTAAAATGTAGAACTATACTTTTATCCACAGGTACTTCTATGATTTAATAATTCCCGAATACAAGTACCTATTTCAATTTGATTCAATGTCTAAAATACGTGCTGGTACGTCTACATCAGTATACAATTGTAGTAAATTTTCAGTAATAAAATAGGCTTTGTCCAGCAGGCACTACACAGTTGCAGGTCTTAGTCTAATCTGCATGACGAGTGTTAGTACATAAATTTGTCATATTATATAGAATGAGACATCGACTCAAGAATAATCAAAAATAACAATAAAACTTTAGTCTGTTGTTTGTGTTTTGCTTTACGACACTGTTCAAAACATTATTATTGCAACCATAATAAAATTTAAGATTTTTTTTTATAAGTATACATAGTAATTTAATAGTATTAATTTGATTGTAAACATAAATTAATTCAAATTATAAAAACTAAGAAACCTACAAAACGTAAAAATGGTGTCCCAGATCACTGTCCCTAGTCTGTGACATGGTACCCATAAGGCTGGCAACATTCCCGCGTTGTATAGCCAAACTTAAACGTTGACCAAGAAAGGCACCTACTTGCCTGTCACCTCTATATTCGGCTATACGTTACTAAATCCCGATATACACGATGGGCACATGTCCCACGGTCCAACGTTTCCACAGCAAAAGTTCGAGATTATTATTAACAATAAGGTATTTTTATCATGTTCATCAAATGTATGGTATTTGTTCTGTACTAAATAAGTCTTCTTCAGAGCGTCGGTGACTCAATGGTGTGAACTGTCACCTTCCTACCGGGAGGGCTGAGGTTCAAATCCCGACACGTACAAATATGTATTCGAATTTTTGAAAATATATGTACGTTATCCCACGCTCTTACGGTGAAGGAAAACATCGTAAGGAAACCTTCATGCACGCCTGCGAAGAGATTCAAAGGTTGTGTGTGAAGTCATCCAATTCGCACTGGGCCCGCGTAGTCGACTAAGGCCTAATTACCTATACGGGTAGACTCGTGCCCCTCGGTGGGGACGTTTAATGAGCTGTTGATGAAATAGGTCTTCGATTATAGAAACGACTATGATAAATAGGTTTTAAAAAACTTGTTTTTATCAAAACATTATTTTGAAATTAACTTAAAATATTACTGTTTTCGCAATTACAGATAATTTCATCTTACTCATTCAGTTCCTTTATTTAAAGCAAAAAAAAAACATACTTCAGACCCTCGTTAATTTAGTTATATGAAATTTACCAACTTTTCTTACTTTGGCAGAAAATAATAGAGAAAAAAGGCAGTGTTGCGCCTATATCATGTATATATTTGTCCTGCATATTAATATTCATTATTTTTCATCATCATCAGCTCATTAACGTCTCACCGAGGGGCACGAGCCTACCGTACCCGGGTGTATTATTTATGAAAGAAAGAAAAAAATCTTTATTCAAATAAATCTGTTACAGATACTTTTGAATCGTCAATTATTATTATTATCATATTTTTTGTGACTCTACACCACGGTTCGGAATAAGTAGAACTTCGAGAAGAGCCGGCAAGAAACTCGAGTTACTCTTTTAATCTTTTTATATCAGTGGTTACAGTTTTGTCATTTACTACAAATAGCTTTACAATAATTTATTACAAAGATTTTGTAACTGGAACACTAAGTGCAAGACCACACATCTTTATCCGATAAATATTCTTCTATTGTATAGTAACCTTTTTTTCATGAGGATTTTTTTAATCTTTAATTTAAACTGGTGAAAAGGCAATTCGGCAAGATTTTGTGGTATTTTATTAAAGAATGTTATGCCTCTTCAACAAATGATTTTCCTACTTTACTTAGTAGTCTAGATTTGAGACAGCAAGTTTGTTTTTGCTCCTAGTATTAAAGTTATGTACGTCACAATTTTTTTCAAACAAATGAAGATTTTTGTGGACATAAACTAGATTATGGTAAATGTATTGGACGCTACTGTTAAAATATCGTTTTTTTTAAATACTTCCCGAAGTGAATCACGTGATCTAAGGTTATAAATGGCTCGGATGGCTTTTTTTGAAGTACAAATATAGTGTTAATATCAGCAGCTTTATACTTCAAGATTATATAATTACATTGTACAGTATAACTAATACATGTTATGAAGAATGTATGTTTACCTAACTCAATAAAAGGTTAGTTAGTAGGTACTATGATAAGGCATGAGTTGATGTAATTAAAATGTGTGTTGAGGTTTTATTTTGTAACGTTCCCTTTAACGTGACTTTATTATGTTCTTGATTTCCCAAATCACGTGTTTCCACGTAACTTCACTGTATACGCATAGTATTACTATTTTGAAATTTCTAAGAATAGCCAACGAATTGTCATCGGTGCAGTAAAGAAATATCTAGGCTATATTGGACCATTAGAATGCTACCACTGCCACCTAAATTTAGGGAAGTGAGGAAGATTTCCAGCAACATTTAGATCGGTTAATGGCAACCTGTGGAAGCCCATTGGCCTAGTCCGCTACCTTACCTAAATAAAGATCGTCGTACTTTAATTGATGTTAAAATGGTGGAACATAAAAAATATATATTTTAATGTGTATTAGTTTTAAGTTAACAGTTTTAAATATTTAATTTTTGTTATTGCTGTGCTTTTCTTGCGTAAAAGGTTTAAGCAATTACTTTCTTAATATATATATTTCAGAATCCTAAATTCACACGTCAGTTACCGGTTACAGCACGGTCGTTTAACGATCTAAAAATATTAGGCATTTGATACCATTTCTAAAACTATTGCAAATTATCGGTTTAATTTGCTGCTAAGGTAAAATCCGCACCTCAGTGGTGTACATAGATAGGTGTATGTATTTGTTATAATCTAGTCAATAATTTTAAAATACTTCATAAAGCAGCCTTATGGTCTAGTAGATAAAGCATGATTAACCATCTCAATCTATCAACGCATCTTAATTTAACATTTCAAATTCACGAGGTTCAAAAGGATAATGCAATAGTGCGTTACTTGATAACCTAAAACGTGACCTCATTAGTTGGTAATGTCGTAAAATGTTTGGAAGTAGGTATGTCGTTTTGATAGATTGAAAGAAGTAGGTAGTGTCTGGCTTGATAGATTGAAAAAGTAGGTCAGTTACTTTTGACAAAATCCGACCCCATTGCCTATTTTCGATGGACTTATATCTGCTTGATTCTAAATTATGACATCAACAAATATATGTGTTATGTTTTAACAACAAAACAAACAAAGATATTTTCCAAAAGTTCTAAAGCCAAGCTTACAATTACCCACTCCTTAAATAACATAATATTGCGGATACCTACATATTAGTAAACATATCCTTATATCAAAACAAATTGATAGTGATAATTAACAATTCTGCTGTATACAAGACCTTTGTATCTTTGGGTTTGAAGCACAGATTGCCCAATACAGGAGATGGGGCAAGCGCGTTTAAAGTGCGACAAATGTAAGCTCAACGAGTATACACTGGCTGCCAGTTTACGCTCTGTGAGACGAGTAAAGACGCACGAATATTAGAAGAAATTACCGGTTTTTTTTTTCATAATGCCATCCTGTGCAATAGGCGTGATGACTGGGTCCTGAAATCGTAATAACTATTTCATATTATTACAATCTGGTTAAATAACGATATGCTTCTCTCTCGAAAACTCATGTTTTATGAATTTAATTAGTCTTCAAAGTTAGATGGGCAAGTCAATTTTTAAAGTACATTAATTGTTAAAAATTTGTTAACAAAAGGATAATACATACAATTTAAAGCAACTTTTACTATGAAACCGTTTTAGTAAACGCAACATTTAATATAGTTGTAGTACAAATTCACAAACTATGCGTACTAATTATGATGCGTGACGTCATAACTAGGTAGCCATTTGTATGAAGCGTTTTTGGGAAAGTCCATTAATGTGTTTTTAGAATTGGAAAATCTCTGTGAGTTTTAATGTTAAGTAGTAATTTTTTTACCAAATGTTTCTATTATTATGCGGTCCATCGATATAATAAAGAAAAAAAAATGTCATCATCCTATTGTAACATGCCACATGCAATGAATCAGTAAATTTACTAAGAAATACAATAACTTTTCACAGGTAAGAACCGAAAAGAAATTGCGACACTGGGACTGCCTATAAACTTGGCGGCTTGTCCAGTCTAATTGTATATTCGGATGTCTCTGGTTTGAAGCCAGCCAATATGGCTAAAATACGTATACGAGTACAATGTCATACATAATTGAAGAGTTAAAATTTCTACTATGTGCGTTATTACCGAGCGGAGACTGTCTGCACCTAATGTTATATAACTCTGTCACGTTTGTAAAAGTTTTATGATTGTAGGTACTTACTATGCGTCACAATTTTAAATTAAAATCTTGATTATAGATTAATTTAAAAGAAACCATTATCGACGCATACACCGATCTACCTTAAACCCATTGAACGCCGGGAATCCAGACACAATAGAAAATCATCTGTGTCTGGCGCCTTAAAGCGTCATTGGTGGTCAAAGGGCTCAATACATCATTATGGATTTTAGTTCTTTGGACGTCTAGACTGGAAAAGTGATACCTACATATACAAGCGTAAAATAATAATTATATCAAGATAATATGATTTATGATCATATACCGTAGTTTAATATATTAATGATGAAAATAAATCACTTACGTATAAGACTGTACACAAGCGCCATACTTATTACTTAATTATCATATCCATGTTCTTAATTAAATTTGTAGCTACTGGCTTTAACGACTGCATGGCCTCCCAATTAGGCCCCTACGTCCATAAAAATAAGGATGGTGTGTTTAAAGCCCTGTAGGGGTAAATGTTATTGCCACGTACAGGACTCGTTTACCTTACTATGAGTAGTTACGATACTCATTAATAAATGAATATTAATAATTTTACCCAAAGTATGAAAAGTCTTACCAGATAGTAGACTCGATACTGAGTCATCTAGTAGGTACTACCGCAGTGCCAGTTATCGTCCCGTGACATAGGAGTGTTATGAACTTTTGTGTTTCGGGATGAGGGCACTGTAGCTAGTGAAATTACGGGGTAAAAGAGACATATCATCTGTTATCTCGGTTGACAGGCGCAGTGCGGCATTGATGGAAGTTAATAACCACAGACATCAGAATATACATTAGACTGGCAAGCCGCCAAGTTTATAGGCAGTCCCAGTGTCGCAATTTCTTCGGTTTTTCTACCTGTGAAAAGTTATTATATTTCTTGGTAAATTTACTGATTCATTGCGATGATGTCATGTTACAATTGCACAGGATGGCATTTCTTCTAATATTCGTGCGTCTTGACTCGTCTCACAGAGCGTAAACTGGTAGCCAGTGTATGCTCGTTGAGCTTACAGTTGTCGCACTTTAAACGCGGCTTGCCCCATCTCCTGTATTGGGAAATCTGTGTTAATAACTGTCTATCAGTTGTTAATCTCCTTCAATGCCGCTCATGATTTGGCGTACCAATTACTATCAGGTGAGTGTCAAGACCGCCCTGTACACTGATAACATAAAAAAACTAACAAAGTAACATTGCAATCACTAAATTAAATATGAAAAAAAGTATATTTACAAAATTAAATATCCGGATAAAATTATCTTACAAAATTCATAACTTGGAGTAAAATATCTTCTTCGAGGCTAATTCGTAACATGAAACAATACTACTTACTTGTATTATATGTATGGAGGCATATATTATATCAACCCCAATAACATGTTCTTTATGCACTACTACTTTTTTATTCTTCAACTAATGTTGAACAGAAGAATTTATTGAACAAATATAATTTAAAAGAAACTATACCGGCTCACAGTGTTCTTGTTTAAGGTTATATAGAGGAAAAATATTGTTATGGTTCGATTCACATTATGTACCTCTTATTAATAATCTTCATTTTTTATCACAGAGGTCACCAAAAACATAGCATTGATATCTACTAAACAATTTGAGTTAAAAACAGCTGTTAAAATTATATTGAGGTAAGACATCAGATATCACATTTTCTTATGTAATCAAATGCTTAATTCATCTCCTAGGCAAGCCTGTAAAACAGTCGTTACCGATCCGACACCTTGTTTTTTACTAAATTACTTACGAAATTGTAGTCAAAATCAAGCATTTTATCCAACAAGATAAAGACAAAAACTCGATCTTAATAAAAAGTATGAAACCCCAATTTATCTAATTCGCTATGGATTTAAAGCGAAGGGAAAAATATATCGCCTTTTTAATTCACAAATGAATTTTAAGGTCACTACAGTTACTTATGTAAATACCTATACGTACTATCGTAAAAAATCTATTTATATCGTTTTATTAAGGACTACTTTTTTTGTACCTTTTATTATTGTACTTTTGATATATTTCAGACAAGTAGTTTAATTTGGGTATATAAAAGAGCACAACAATTTTAATATGTGTCATAACAAATGAAATGTTTCACGATTCAAATACTATGTTTAAGTTCTTGTACAGAAACCCTAATACAGACAACGCGCTTATAAAAGAAATCAAAAAGGAAAGCTATAAAACACTCGGAACATAGCAAGTAGGTAAATGACGTAATGTGCTGCAGCTATAAATTCTGACAGACATACATTTTCTATGGTATTTATAAGTAGTTGGGACCCCACTTCCTATCTATCTATTCAACCTACCGCAGTCCACCGCTGGACATAGGCCTCCCCCATTTTGCGCCAGATATCCCGGTCCTCCGCTTTTCTCATCCAGCCTCCACCAGCGACCTTTCGCAAGTCGTCGGTCCATCGGGCCGGTGGGCATCCTACGCTACGCTTGTCTAGACGCGGTCTCCACTCCAGAACTCGTCTGCTCCAACGGCCATCGGTTCTGCGACATACGTGACCAGCCCACTGCCACTTCAACTTGCTCACTTCCTACAGGTAATAATTTCCTAATAGGCTAATGGTTCTTGTCATAGTTGAAAACAAACTCCAAAGGTCAAAAATTGCCTTGGGTCAATGAATACAGGCGACACGGCGTTAAAACAAATTGATTTCGTGTGCTTTGGAAAGGTGATAGAGCAGCGCCTACTTTATTAGACTCCATAGGAATATTGAGTGTGGATAAAATGTATTCAGTTAAACCAATTGTTGAAAAAACAAATCCAAATTAGTTTGCGAAAAAATAAGAAGGTAAAATGTACCGCGCAATAGGTACTGGGTTTTATTAAAACACCACTCCAGAGATTTCTACGACAAAGACATACTATAATATAGGAAAAAACATATTTGTCAACATCAAACATAATTTTGTGCTGTTCCAGATTGACAAAGAAACAATCGATGTAGCAAATTCAATGACATTCGCCAGATCAGTGCATTAACGGGCGATAGTTTCGCAACAATAGTTTTGTCCCTACCGACCCGTAACCATGTCGAGGAAAAACGTGCGATCGAGAAAAATAATAAGTCATTGTACCAAACAACAGACGGCCGAAGGAAACCCGATAAACATTGTCTACGGCGAACCACATGACAATTCGTTTTGAGTTAGTTTTCAAATGCTTTGCAATTGTGTACCTACTCGTAAAAAATACTACATATTTTAAAAAAGCAACCTGATGAAACATAAATCTATCAAGTAGTAAATTGTTATCAGTCTATACGTCCCACTGCATGTAACAGTTATAGGCCTTCCCACAAAGCATACCTATGGGCCGTAATCCACCATGCAGACCCAATACGGATTGGTGGGTGTTGTCGATTACTAATGATCCTAAGATCGTAGCAGAGATTGGCTTTCGTGCTTCCCGAAGCAACTGTTTTATTTTGTCAAATATTTATATTAACACTGAATATTATAATTTATAATACACGGGTTTATAAACAATGTGATTTATTAAATTGATAATATAAAAAATATTTAAAGTCAATTAACAACAAATCCATCTTAAATAAAAATACAAAACAAGCACTGTTGGGTGTATATCATACGTTACGGTAGAATAATATCCACAATATTTATGTACTCTCAAAAATTTTAAATGAACTACGGGTTATATTTATGAAGCTAAGGACATTTTTTTTGTTTCAGTAAAATACATTGTAACTATTGTTTACGGGGTGGATGATTGACTACCTGCGATACAGAACCCTAGTTCAGGTGTCAGCCCGCCAAATTCTCCAATAACAAATATTTAATTGTATGTTTTTCTTGAATGGTGAGAAACAAAGTAATTTATTTTTATTGTTAACATAATTTATTATATCTTTATTACAATTAAGAAGTCCTGCTACTCTTATGTACCCGGATTTAATTTTCATAATGTTCCATCATTTGTGAATGCACGAGTCCGTTTATATTGGTTAAATTTGTCGAATATGCGAACAAACAATTAAACTCAAGTATCAAAACCTAAGAAAAACACAATGTTCCTAGGCCTAGTAGGTTACTGTTTTAACGAGAGTAGTATAATCATTACCTATTTGCCCAAATCTAAATAAAATAAAGATATAGTAGGACGCATTAATTCATCTTGAAATAAGTTCAAACGTAAATAGTATTTAATGTGTGTGTAAAATAATTAATTTGAAACAGTTTCTACGTATAATATTACAAATACGGAATAAAACTTATCAGTGTTTGTTAGTGACACATATTTAATCAATGTTCTTTTTATTTATCGATTCAGGTATTATTTATACATTTATAATTGTATACTTTATTAATCCAATATAAAAAGATGCACAAAGATTTTTTTAAATATATTATTTAAGCAGAATAGATTTTAAACATATTCACTTAATAACTGTTTCTTCGGAATATCATTTTCTCGTAATATTTTATCTAACTTATACCGAGAAAGAATATTAATATATTTGGGTTGTGGACCTAAACATATTTATATTTTTTCTCTGTTTTGCCATTGTTTAAAATTCACCTAGGTAATGCCTGAACTCACTATTAATTTTAAATTTTAAAATACCAATACACATTTAAAGTTCGTTTAACTACTATCTACTTTCACGTATTTTACTACATTCCTTTTTGAATAAACATGAGTTAACATTTATAAATACCTTATCATCCAACCCACTTCTGGTAAGTCTGTATATATCACGCACGTATATTTTTACATATTTTCCATAACATTAAAATGCGCCTTATAAACAAAATAGCACACATTTAATTACTGACAAATTGTGTTTAAAAATTACGTCGTACCTGATGGTAATCAATTAACCCGCAAAAAAGTCTACCCGCGGGACACATGCCTTATGCGCGGGAAATATGGAGATAGGTCGTACACACACAATGTTACTAATTCGGTTAGGCGAGACCTTAATATAGTAGTAGTTGGGACCAACTGCATAACCATAATAATTTGGATACACACGACCCCAAGGTAAAATTTATCGAATACTCATCCGATGAACGACGATTGCGATGGTTGCTGGACTGTGCTAGCCGATACACGATACGATGAAAATAAATGTACCTAAATGGGGTGAAACGTATCCCAGCTATTGAAACCCGAGCAACTTAATTGGGGTCAAAGCACTGGTTAACCGTCAGATTTGAACCAGCACAGCAGGTTATCATCCGAAACCCCTCTATTTTATATTTCGTTGCGGGTCTAGCAGCAAGTTTTTAAGCTAAAGAGGAATAAGGGATGTTTATAATTTTACTGAATCAGTTGCTACATGTAGTGACTAAATAGACTAACAAATTTAAGCACACAGGTTATATTAAGTCAATATATACTATTTGATTTCAATTAATATTTGGAAACCATAATTCTTAAAGAACGAACGTGTAGGATATTAAGCTTGTGGGTAGAAATAGCTTGTAGCTATAAATTATATGCAGCTTACATATTACATCGAAATTAATAAATAAGAACTACTACTGATCGTAGCACTTTTTTATTTTTTTATGTCAATGATAAATAAAACTGAATAACAATTCATTTTCATGTAAGTTATTTAATGAGAAAAACAAGGTCAAATATAAATGAAATAGCTAGCATGGATCACATGGATATGATCGAAGCAATTTTTATTGATATCACCTAATTATTAAAACAACAAAATAAGTCAATCCACATTATTAATTACGTGGGTAGGTCGAATTTTTTTAAACGTTTACAGATGTTTATTAAACAACACTAACCTTAACGAATTCCCCAAATTATTTCTCACAAAACACGTATCACCAAAACAACTACAACATATACGCGGTTCACCGGAACTTTACATTCAAAGTTAACTGCAGTACGTTAAGACCTGTGCAGAAGCATTCGCAGCAACCGCACCACGGTGGACTAAACCTATCGGAGGGAGGCGCTCAATTTTATACGCCAAAGCGGGGATGACTTTGGGTTACCTGTCACTATTCTATTTGTTAACTGCCTAGATTTCCAACGGCCCTTACCACTATTATCTGAGCTGACAATGTTAGCTCTGAGAAACGTTGTCTCGTCTAGGAAAGTTTGCTTAATTTGGTTTGTTTTATGATAATAAATAGGATAGATAAATTATAAGATTGCATAAAATAATACAGTTGAACAATAGGTAAACTGTGATAAACTACTCATTAAATATTCTTGCATCAATAAGTTGTGTATTAGGGATTTTTAGTATTTTTTGTCATTGCTAATATAACGAAGGGGTGCATAAAGGTGATGGTTATACTTATAAAAATTAAGCAAAATAATGTAAAAAAATAAAGTGATGCCTTATATAACTTCAAATATTATTCCTGATGTTATTTTTCGCTGTAATGTTAATGTTATATTATTAAATACGCTACATAAAATAAATAAAACAAAATATGGGCAAACAAAATTTGAAATTCGAGAATAGTTATTAACAGTCGATAATTATTTTATAACAATAAAAGTGGCGAATGAAAAATATGACAGCTTTAATACTAAATAAAACTTAATTGAAATTATTAAATCTAACCTAGTACTCACCAAAAAGTTAACTTTTAGCTCCAACTTATATTTTTATTAAAAAAACTACTGTTATTTAAACTCATAAAACAAAATTGGAGTTCAGCTACTGCTATAAGGATGCGAGGACTAATCTTTGAAAATGGGCCCTTTGAATTTATAGCTACCCCAGGAAGGTTAACGTCATACGGCTGGTTTATTTACAAAACCATTGTCCGCACACTAGGTTAGTGTTGACAGCTATCAAAGAAAAGAAAACAATACATTCGTACGCATTTGATGCATTGGCATACTAAAAACAATGTTTAAATTTATGACACTTGTATCAACATTATTTTGAATGACTGACATGTCAACGTCTAATGAATAAAATACAATAAGTCACGTTACTGTTTCAAACAGCGATTTGTAATGCTGATGAAATTCATAGGTATGTAGCAAAGACAAAAGGTGCTGAAAAATTTTATTGTGAACTATATGTTTCATTAGCACTGGTAAATTGGATTGTTATTAAAACTACACTTGCATTGCCTGAACTTAAAAGTTATTTGTATTTCCACAGAACTACTGTAAAAGACCACAGAAAAAGGGAACAAACATTACCTAGCTACCGCGAGGAATAAACTTATACGAAACTCACTAAACGAAAATCCTAAATGGGAATTCCATTATCAATCAAATATGAAACACCTAACGATATAATCATTGCTCAGGGAAAACCACAGCAAATTTGACACTGCGTTAACTTTTATCTTAGACTTGTTTCTCTAAATTTTGTGATGATTTTATTAACTGCTGTTCCCAGTTTTATAAGATTTTTAATAGGATTATTTAATCATCATCATCCTCAGCTCATTAAACGTCCCCACCGAGGGGCACGAGCCTACCCGTGTAGGGTGATACGATTATTTATCTTGTACAAATTCGACTGTTTATAAGTGAAAGTTTAAAAGACGTTTTTTTATATATATACTCTGCTTGGCACTAGCAATCTGCCTTTACATTTGGCTGTTCCTTTGGCTGAATTAATTCTGAAAATTCCAACTTTATATGCATGGAAGAGGTCCATCAACCACTTTCTTAATCTTATTGAAAGATTACGAATACGATTATTTTTAGTCTTGTGTAGTGATTACTTCCAGCTCCCTTTAGTGTAGCGGCTAGAACATTTACATGTATTGTTTCAAAAATCAGAAACATTTAATTCCGGATTTTAATACTCCGATTTAGAAAATACCAATTTTATAACTCTCAATGACAAAATCTCGATATTTTTCCGAAAGCCATGAATACGTATTTTTAACCGAATTTTTATTATCATGAATAATTTACTTCATTCTGGCCACGAAAAGACAAATATTCAATGATGTTTTCGTGATTCACAGGGTGAAAACCGGAACGTGATCACAGAATGGTTAGAGGCACATTGAATATAAATGTCAAGCGTGAAAGATTCCGCCTAATGAAATCAACGCTCCGACCCACTGCAGCCCATATTCAGAACCCCAAAGCCTTTCAACTCGAGCTACAAAATCGCTTTTCTTGCCTAGAAAATTGCGTTTCCGTGGACGATATCAACAATGGTTTGATTGAAGGTGTCTACACGGTAGGATCAAAGGTTTTTATACCCGGCCGTAGGGATAGACCTCAAAAGTTAAGCAATCAAACTCTTGCCCTGATGGCAGAAAGACGCTCGATGTTACTGCAGTCCCTAAAGACGCTGAAGCGTATCGGTAGCTCAGTAAACGGATCAAGTCCTTGCGACACGATATACGTTCCTTTAATTTCACCGAATTAAAGAAACGATTGAGCGTAATAAGGGCTCGAAAGTGTTTGCGAGGAACCTGTCTATTGGGCAAAGCCAACTGTCAGCTGAAATTGGAGGATGGACATGGCGTCTTCAAAGTCAGAGATCTTAAGGAGATTCAAAGGTTTTGTGGACAGCTCTACAAGTCAGTCGCAAAACCTTGTAATCTGGCACAAGATCCGAGAGCCAAACTTTCCCGACACTACTCCGAAGATATCCCGGACATCAGCCTGGACGAGATTAGAATAGCCCTCAAACATCTCAAAAACAACAAGGCGCCAGGCGAGGACGGAATCACTACAGAGCTTCTGAAAACGGGTGGAACACCGGTACTGAAAGTCCTTCGGTAGCTCTTCAACTCTGTCCTCAACAATGGTCTAACGCCAGAAACTTGGATACGAGCGTGATGGTGCTGTTTTTCAAGAAGGGTGATAAGGCTTTACTCAAAAATACAGACCTATCTCCCTTTTGAGCCATGTTTATAAGTTGTTCTCGAGGGTTATTACGAACCGTCTCGCCTCTAGGTTTGAAGACTTTCAGCCTCCCGAACAAGCCGGTTCCGAAGAGGCTTTAGTACCATAGACCACATCTCGCAGTCTCTCCAGCGATGCCGAATTGACTATCGGTATATCGAAGTGTTTGTATAAAACGCCACCATATCAGTCCGAGTACAGGAGCAATGCACAGAGGCGATTCCGTTGAGGGGTGTAAGACAGGGAGACGTAATCTCTCCAAAACTCTTCACCAACGCAATGGAAGTTGCCTTTAAACTCCTGGAATGGGATGGATGGATGGATGGTCACAATAAACGGCGAATACATCACTCACCTTCGATTTGCTGACGATATTGTCGTCATGGCAGAGTCGTTGAAAGAACTCAGCACAATGCTCGAGGACCTCAATCGAGTTTCCGAACAGGTGGGTCTAAAGATGAACATGGACAAGACGAAATCATGTCAAATAGCCATGTAGCACCCACCTCTATTTCAATCGGAGGCTCGGTTCTTGAAGTTGTTGACAGTTACGTCTACCTAGGACAAACGGTCGAATTAGGAAGATCCAACTTCGAGAAAGAGGTCAATCGACGAATCCAACTCGGCTGGGCAGCGTTCGGGAAGTTACAGTGTTTTCACGTCTAATATTCCTCAATGCCTAAAGACAAAGTTTTTGACAGTGTATTACCAGTGATGACCTATGGTGCTGAGAGGTGGTCTCTTACGTTGGCCTCTTAATAGGCTCAAGGTCACGCAATGAGCGATGAGAGGGCTATGCTTGGGGTTTCTCTACGAGATCGAATTAGAATTGAGGAGATCCGTAGAAGAACTAAGGTCACCGACATAGTCACTCGCATTACCAAGCTTAAGTGGCAATGGGCAGGGCACATAGTCCGAAGAACCGATGGCCGTTGGGGCCGGAAGGTTCTCGAATGGAGACCGCGCACCGGCAAAGCGCAGCGTGGGACGGCCGCCCACAAGATGGTCAGATGACCTAAGAAAGGTTGCGGATACCCACTGGATGCAGATAGCTTCTGACAGGTCGGCGTGGAAGTTATTGGGGGAGGCCTATGTTCAACAGTGGACATTATGTGGCTGAAATGATGATGATAGTAAATTCTGTTCTCTTCACCCGAAATACGTGAGTTTTACACTTTTGTATATCGGGATGAGGGCACTCCCTTATAGAGACCTAACATTTGATGTATAGGGTGCCGGCGGAATGCGGCGTAGATTGAGAAATTAACTGTCTTCAGTGTTGGTTTCATCAGGCCGCTCGTAATGATCAGCGTAAAACTTTACACAGATGCTTATTGACCGTCCTATACACTTGGTATAAAAAAATCTTGCCCGCTGTAACGAGTCTTAGGCTTCCGGGCGAGCTGGAACCTCTGCCTGGGAAAGGGTAAAAAATAGTTGGCTTATAAAAAATAAGAGACCACGGGTAAAATAGTTTCTGTGATACCAACTAAGGACTATCACAGGGACCTTGGACTAAATCGGTGCTCAGATTGTAGCCGTTACCGTCGTATCATCTTTCTTTTCAGGCAATTTGTTAATTTAGTCTGCAATGTCATAACTAAACAGCACAAAGTGAATTTTTAATGTTTTAAATATCAATATTAATTTTTTTCATACCAATTCTCAATTGTGCCTTATATTCGCAAAAAGGTCAGGTATAACAAAGTTTAAATCTATAAATAACGTATTATTGATTCACATTCGTTCCACTCCCTTTGAAATCGGTTAACTATGTCTAATATATAAAACAATCACTAGAATTCTATTTCAAGTTACTTTAGTTCACATTTTAAGGCAGGCAGTTAAAATTATTAGGTATTAAACAGCGAAACAAGTTACTACATTTATAACCAAACCCAGTGCTCAAGGCAACCAAATTCGAAATTTCGACCTACTTATTAAGTAAAAGCAAAAGTTATCAAGTTTTTGAACCACTTTATCACACACATGATACCCAATGCCAACTTTCTACGTAAAAAAATAATGTTTACTGGCATCAAGTATCGTTTTATGGGAGCATTGTATAATATAAATGTCTTTATATGACATAATTATTGTGAAATATGGCGGAGCGAAAGCGGTTAATTTGCTTAAAACTTCATAAAATAAAAAAGGAAAGATTTCACCTAGTCATAAAAATTAATTACAATAAAATTATACTTTGCCAATAAATATACACCTACATTGATATAAATATAGAGGGTTCAATGATGCGTTTGGTTGACGATGACTCAAGTCAAGCAACCATAGCAATGGTCAATCGTCAGATGGGTGACCGATAAACATTATCTTTAGTCCCTCCGTGCATTAGAAGGTACTTTTAGCCATTGGTTTCAGCTACTATCTAAAGATAGTGACGTCCATCATAATATCATCACCTCATAATTCTTCCCCACCGTATAGGGTGTACAGGTCCCTTACGATATTTTCCTACACTGTAAGAGCGTCAGATAAACGTAAAAATACATTGGCACGTGGCGGGATTTGAATCTGCACCCTGCATCCTGTTCGCAAGGCAACAAACAATCCACACCAATGAGCCACCGACGCTCAAATTTATGTATAGTGTTGTAAACTCCCATCAATCTGCAGTAGACATGCGTTGCGGATTTGGGCCCAAACCAGACAAGGGTAGGCCTGTCCCTGCAGCGAAACGCTATAGGCTGATGCTAATGATATAAACATTTACATGGTCCTGTTGAAATTTAGTTCTAAACTATACAAAAACCTTCAACATGAAAAATAAAAACCGATATTTTTTTGTAAACATGTCGTATAATCGTAAATACGTCAATATTATTGATTAAAGATCACCCAGCTAATAAGTACAAACAGTCGTATTATTGCGCATAATTGTTTGTACGGCATGGGCACCGCACCCGAAACGCTAGAGCGTGGGGACAATCGCAACGGAACCTACTTTCACATGAGTGCACGAAAAATAAATAGTACTTAAGTTAGGAGCTTTCGCACTTCGGAAGATATTTAAAACGTCAGTCCCGACTTCATCATTTGGATGGTAGTCTTTAGCACCCTAGCACCCACCACCGTTACAACCCGTGGTAGGTAACGATACTGTTACGGACTTTTTGGTTTTTGACTGTCCAGTAAGACTATGACTAAGATTCGACGAAAAAACTAGACTGACGAATTGACTAGAGAACAGAGACTGCTTATTGTGGTAATGATAAAAAAAATATAAAAACTAAAACCGCAGTCAATGTTTTATTTTATTTTATATTCCCATAACCAGTTTTTTTAACTGACTACTGCTGTTAGCCGCGGTTAGTTCTCAGAACACCTTATAGCCATGTATGGGAAAATGTGTCTGACGGTGGGACGACGTAGGTTGTTTCACAAAGTTTTCATGTATTTACTTTGAACTGTATGATTATGGATAAACTACTTTAAGTAAACAAACATACATAAGCATCGCATATAACTTCATGGATATTTAGAGTTTGAACTCAGATTAAAATAAATAGCGCACAAACCCATTAATAAAATAAAAATTTAAATAAAGCATATTTATTTCGGAATAAATTCCATATCGTGTTAGTAACAAAAATCTTAACTTCCAATAATCGGTTTATTAATTCTGTTATAAAATATTACTACTAATGTTTTGGAACCTTTCAGTTATTGTTATCATTAATATGTATTTTTTAATTAGTAGGTATCAAATATACAACTATTCCTTTTTATATCAGTTATTTACAAAACAAACGAAATAAGTATCAAAATTATCAGGTATGTTACGATCCAAATGGTGTATGTGTGCACTGTGCGTGAACATGTCTGATTGTATTAGTCTGTCTGATTCTGTATGCCTCCTCGTATAATACGTAAGTTGAACGAAAAAAGTAATGGTAATTATTTTATTATATTTAGCCGTTGTTTAGTATCCACAGTACAAGCTCCTTGCTTGAATTGAGAGCATGTGGCGCTGTGTCCATGACTGTGGATTATTTAATTTATTTGATAAATATGAATTTCGATGCAAATGGTCTCAGAATCCGTCCAAAGACAGTTCCAAATTATACTTCGCGTACATATTGACTAATTGAACTTCATAAGTCACTGTTTTGGGACTGATAACTTAATCTGTTCCCTCGTATTCATTTCGTTTTGTTCACTTACGCAATTTGCTATACTCCAAGGCGAAATACTTGGATTGGATACAACGGTGTTCAAGGGCAATGATTGTGAACGCTCCAAAACAATGGACTCTATGGTTTCGCTCATAGGGCTACTGTGTACGAGCACATTCTTTCCGCAAGTTTAAGACAAAGGAATTGATTTGTACTTTTTGTATTTAAAGTTTTTATAAGCATTGGAGTCATTTACCATGGGATCTATGTGTATTAAATTCCCAGTCAGAAAATCAACGCACCTGTATGGTTGTTGATTACCAATTATACAATTATACATCATAAACTGTTGTAAATAAGAACATTTCCGGTGCAAATAATATTGTTGTGCACGTATAAAGGAAATGTAAATAAACCTCTACCTAATTGAAGCAGAGAACCTTAGCGTTCTAAAAATAGGTATTTACCTAATGTATATTATTATCTTATCTGTGCTAATACTAAACATTTTCTCCACATTTTCAAACCCTTTGGCAACCCTGCAAACATAAAAGACTATTAGCCGACTGAATTTACTAGCCGATGTTATGGTTCGTTAAAGCAATAACGCGTATTAATTACACTTTAAAATAACAATGTTATGAAAACGTATTGGAATCTGTGTTCTTCGTCATAATGGGCGCACTTTAAATCTTTATTACATAAATTTGCCAACGGAGGTTGACCGTTGTTTAACGTTTTAAAGAAAAAGATGTGTTTTTGCAAATTTATAAAAGTTTACGTAAGTAAGTAAATATATCATATTCCATGGGACAGATTAATGGCCCGAAAACGGTTCGGATGTAAAATTATGGTTTAAGGAAAAGTCCGATTGAAATTCCCAACGAAAGCGGCCGTGGAAGTCTTCGCTTTTCGTTGAAACAATAGATTTCAGAATTCAGTAGGTACTAGGTATTATCATTAAGTAAATTGATAAACATAATTAATGTTGTTTTGCGATCTTGAACATCCATTAGGTAGACTTTAGCTACAATAACTGTTTAACTATGAAGACGGTCGAAATGAACTAAAATAACACCCTTATTTTAAGGAGGATTAAAGTTAATACGGAGTTGGAAGGGTTGGGGTTGGGTGTTTAAGAATATCTTTTTGTGGCAAATATTAAACGAACTTACACTAACTTTTCTCTCTCTTCCCCTCATCATATTTCATTGAACTTCTGGACATTCTTATCCTACATTTTACGCCATGTATCCCGGGCCTCTGCTTGCATCATCCTGGTTCAACTAGTGACCTAAGCAGTTTATACTTTTTGGAATTAGTCACGTATCTGAAACGAAAAAAGCTTAAGCTTCAAGGCTTTGAAGTAATTTCAAATAATAACATTTTTATCCGTAGACTTAAAGTAAAGACTCTCAGATTATAACAAAATTGTCTATCAGCAAAGATATAAATGCTAAAGCCTACCTCTAAGGTAGCCTAACTGACTTCTAAAATTGTTATTTTGCTATGCTCATGCACGTTTAAAAAATGGCCAAGTGCGAGCGAAATATTGGTGACATACTACAGCTTTTTAATGATAAATAGTGGTTCACCATTAATGAAGAATAAAAAAACTACAAACTAGATATCGTTCAAACTAAAATTCGTTATTAGATTTTATGGAAATATTTTTGAGTTTCAGTTCAATGTATCCTTAAGTATATATATTATTTCTTGTCAAAACCTTAAAGCGGTTCACAGAATACATATACTTACAATGTTTGAATAGGAGTAGTGCTTATAGTTATTTCTTTGGAAATCGTAAACAAGCAGTTTTTTTCAGACATTCTTTTTAAATACGGTAATCATTAATGAATTGGTTATTTTCACCATAAAATACTATTACTACAGATTGATTTATCATGCACTGCAAAATCCCCCCTCAAACAACTGTCAGCCAAAAATACGACAAATACAACACGCAATTGCCCCATTTGCTAAATCAGCAGATTGGACCAAAAACATAATTTGAGATTGGCTTAAGTCCAAAAAGTACATACAGGGAACTCGTGCATTCCGTACATATGGGTACGTTGATACGTAAAACAAACCATTCATCAATGCTAATACTGAACTAAGGTAAGGAATTTGTCAATTCTTGAAGCCAAAGATCAAATATGCTTTAAAAGACTAATAAAAGACAAATCTCAAACTTCATACTAGTATATAAGTTGAATGAACTTACATTGTAATGGCATATAACAATGTATCGTTCTTTGATAGGGAAAACTTCCCAGACACGTTTATGGCGTCGTTATTGTATGAAATTTCAAACAAGGGATCCGAATTAGAAAAGATTATATTTAGACTTAAATGGACGCTTGAGACACCCAACCGAACCAGTGTTCACTGGCTGTGACTTCCATTTTTTGTTTTTAGACACCTTTATTCAACACCCTGTTATAATAACTCTGTCAGCAATGTTGTACTGGCTGTGCACTTTATGCTTCAAGATATTTGACCATTACATTTATCGCTGTTCCAGCAAGTAAAAAGTATTGATTCGTGATATGCTCATAAAGAACTGTATTCTCTTTGGCGGTTCGTATTTGAGGCACGGGTGGCGTATCTTCCTTTATACTTACATACCGAATAAATTGTGGTCCAGTACGAATTAGCCCAATTTACGCCTATTCTATCTTTGTTGTATCCTATATGCCAACTGTCAAATGAACGTCAAATATGTCAAGGACTAATATATAGTCTCAATTTTTGTACAAATATTAAATCAATTTGTATTCTTAGGTAAACAATTAACTAATTGAACGAAGAAACATCAACCAAAAATGTCCAAGCCGCTTGACACATACGTTGAGTTAATGTTATATTTGTGACATAAAATTATTTTAGCATAACCTATCATTAAAAGGTACAAAATCAAAAGCACGAGCCTACTCTGTCACTATGAGATATAGCGAGCGACGTGATCATGAATAAAAATTCTACCAAACTGACGCGATGGGCAGACTTTTGCCGCGGACACTTTTTGAGTGAAATCGTGCATCTAGTTAGTCCAACGACACTACTTAGTCTATTGTTTATCTAAGTTTGTATTTTACTACATATTTTTCTTTTTAGAATGGGCGCATTTTTAAAAAGCAGAGTTAGGACTAGACAGATACGGGCCTAGGTCTTTAGCTGGTAATAGTCCATAAGCACAGTAAATAATGATTTGAAGTAGCTTTCATAATTTATTTCACTCAACTTAGTTGATATCCCAGTCTATCACGATTTTGAAGTTACAATTAATATGTATGTTTTTCATGATGTAACTGAGTAATATTATCCTAAATAATTCATCCTCTTTTTCCGAACCGGTCGACTGGAAGAAATAACGGTAGTCGTTAAATATTTACACAGATCTACAGGGCCAGGATGTTTGATCCTTATAAAAATAAATTGATCAAGATTAATAAGCTGATTTACCTTCGCTAGATCCCACTTTATTTAATTTTGTTTATTTATGCAAGTTTGCTGAATAAATATAAGCGTGGAAAAAATTTTAATGACTTTTTTTATAAATACCTCAAAGGTCATAAAATTTAATAAATAAATATCCACTGATATTCACACAGCGCCATCTAACCCCAAACTAAGCTCTCTCTTCAACCTATTGCAGTCCACTGCTGCTGCTTCCCCATTTTGCACCAGACATCCCGGTCCTCCGCTTTTCTCATCCAGCTTCCACCAGCGACCTTTCGCAAGTCGTCGGTCCACAGGGCCGGAGGGCGTCCTACGCTACGCTTGCCAAGACGCGGTCTCCACTCCAGAACTCGTCTGCTCCAACGGCCATCGGTTCTGCGACATACGTGACAAGCCCACTGCCACTTCAACTTGCTGATCCGGCGGGCTATGTAGGTAAATTTAGTTCTCTTACGGATTAAATCATTTCTGATCTTATCCCTAAGAGAGACTCCAAGCATAGCTCGCTCCATTGCGCGTTGAGTGACTTTGAACTTGTGAACCAATCCCGCAGTCAGTGTCCATGTCTCAGCTGCGTATATTAGCACGGGTAGGAGGCATTGCTCAAAGACTTTCGTCTTTAAGCATTGCGGAATAGTTGACGTTAGGACATGACGTAGCTTACCGAATGCCCAGCCCAACTGAATCCACCTACTAGACTCCCTCTCTTAGACTTTCTCTCTTTCGTCTTGTCCAAATTCATGCCAAGCCCAACTCGTCGGGAAGATTCATTAAGGCTGTTCAGCATCTCCGCAAGCTCTTCCGATGACTCTGCCACGATGAAGATGAGAAATATACTCTCCATTGACGTTGACGCCTCGTTCAGACCAGTTCAGGGTCTTGAAGACATCCTCCAATGCGTTTGTGAACAGTTTCGGGGGATATAACATCCCCCTGTCTCACACCACGACGCAATTGGATGGGTCTTGTCCGCTGGTCTTGGATCTGAACGGTCATTGTCGCTGCGTTACCGCATCGCTGCAGAGCCTCCAGAACAGCCCAGGTTTCGACGGAGTCGAAGGCTTTCTCGTAGTCCACAAATGCCATACACAGCGGCTGGTTATACTCTTCGGTCTTCTGTATAAGCTGCCGAACAGTATGGATGTGGTCCACGGTGCAGTAGCCTTTTCGAAACCCAGCCTGCTTCGGTGGTTGGAATTCGTCAAGTTTTATGGCGAGACGGTTCACTATAACTCTGGAAAACAATTTATAGACGTGGCTCAGAAGTGCAATCGGTCTATAATTCTTCAAAAGAGTTTTGTCACCCTTTTTGAAGAACAAGACGACAACACTTCTGGACCACGCCTCTGGTGTAGCTCGTTTCATCGGCGGGAAATGCCTGCCACCCAGTGTACACATCGCCTTCACCACGTTGTCGGTTATCTCGTCCACGTCGCCAGTGGTTTCCAGCGAGTCGAATCGATTTTGAAGTTCCAATTGAACTGTTCGGACCCACGGTGTATTTGGAGCGGCGTTGGTCTGAGAGTAGATTTTATTAAGCGAGACCGTTCGGCCTGAAAACATGTATTCAAAGTGCCTCGAACAAGTCAGTGATCACTACCGGTTTTAAAAATGTTGACCACTGAGACATCTTTAAATATATGTCGCTTATCCGCTATAATAAAATCTATCTCGTTCCTTGTCACAGTGTCCAGGCTCTGCCAGGTCCATCTTCTTTGAGGCTTCTTCTTAAAGAAAGAATTCATCAAGAAAAGCCCCTCCATTTCGAGGAAGTTGACCAGCATCTGCCCCCTGTGATTCCTGCGCCCCAATCCATGAAGTCCGATTTTCGATTCGCCGCGTTCTTGTACTCCCACTTTAGCGTTGAACACCCCCATAACGACAATGTAGAAGGTCGAAGTTGTGCCATGTATGGCTCTGGAGATATCCTCATACACGGCTTCAACCTCTTCGTCAGAGTGTGACGAGGTCGGCGCATATACCTGTACCACCTTTACAAATTACATTATTCTATGTAAATATACTTGTGACGTCATCTCGGGAGGTCTCGTCAGAATAACAGTGTTGCTGCAGCGCTTGGCGGTGCAGCAGCTTATGCTGAGGCGGGACCTTTTGACCGTATCATTTTGTCTTTTTCCTATCGTTCTGTGTTTGTATTGTTTAAAATTGTTGCTCTTTTATTTGTTCTCTGTTACGTACTACTTTTTTGTCAATAAATGATTTTTCTTTCTTTCACCTTCAGGGAGTACCTGTCGGTGAGTTTAAGTACAACGCTACCCGGTTCGACACACTACTGATTTCTACAACGTTGCTGACAAGGGACTTGTGAACCAGAAAACCGACACCATCCTGGGAAACCCTATCACCTTCTCGGAAGTAGAGCAAGTTTCCGGATTCCAGGGTCATCGTGTCCTCCCCCTCTCTTCGGACTTCAGATAACCCCAGTATGCTCCAGTTAATATGACTTAGCTCTTCTTCTAATTCGGAGAGGTGATGGTCCATGCCCGGGGATCGAACCCGGAACCCTTGGTGTAGTAGCCTACGTCTCAACCATTACTATAAGTCAAATATATATAGAGGCTATCCAGCTTAATTATTAAACAAGCTTTCTGCTATAATCTACCTGATGGTCTTTGCAATTGGATCGCCAACTTCTTAAGTGGTACGTTTATGTGGACTGAGAAGAAAACTCTTCAGATCAAAAGGTGTTCAATCCTGGAGACCCTCAACAATCAGAACTCTCCGTAACTCTAATCCCTACATCATCATCATCATCCGGTCATTATAATGTCCCCATACATGGATCATCGAAATGTAGGGAAAAAGTATGTCGTTTCGGAAGATCGAAAAAAGAAGCTCAATTTAACTGTCAGTCAACATCACAACATATCGCCATATTTATTCATCGGATGCGGAACCGAACAATATTGAGACTTATGTGTTTTGGCAGGCACTTTAAATCTTTCGATGGTACTCATTATCACCTCACAATCCACAGCGTGCCTGCGTGGTTTATGGACCATTCTCCACAAAGCCATATGGGAAGGTGGTTGTCTTGCAGTAAGACGTTGCAGGCTAAATGATTAATTTACCTCACCACAATTCAATATATTTTGTTCTCTTTAGTGAACTGCCAATGTAACCATGTGTATACGGTCACGAGCCAGTAACAGAGTCGGTATTTAGGCTGAGAGGATGTCATTAAACGCATTTGCTCAACTCCAGCCTGTTATCTTTCAAACGGTAATGTCACAATGTAGTAGTTATTGTTATAGTTGGACGAACTGAATTGCGAAATGACACTTAATTCAATCAAAACGCGATACAATGCTATCTCAATGCTTAGTTTCGTTTCTAAAACATAATACGGTTTCTACGAGTACGTTGAATCTATAGATGAGTTGTAAGTAATTTGGATGAAGTTGAGCCTTACATTGTGAACTGTATCTTAGAAAAGTTTAAGAGTAAACAGACAGATTCTCCGTTCAATTATAGATAGTTAGGTTTTTTTATATAGCAGACTAGAGAATAGAGATTTGGTAGCATTGTAATGAAAATTTAAAAATTGAACTTCGGTTAAACCCGTTTAACAATTACTTCCTCTACGCCGTAACCAATCATTAAGAGTCCAAACCATATTACTAGAAGATTTTTTTAATTTTAATTTTACAAAGTAATAAATTATCTTTATTTATGGGTAGGTAATCTATTAAATTGTGGTCCCTCACTGTCATTAACTAATATTATGATCTACATAACAATTAGTTTAGTAGTTCATAATATTAATTAGATGGTAATTTTGATTCAAATGAAGAATTACCTACAAAATAGTTATTCCAACATCGAAGGCACATAAAAAATTACGCTAGGAGCGTTCCCCCTTTTTGCGAATCGGGCCAAGGTTTTACCAATTAATTAACCAATCTAATAAACTTTTTCTTTCTAGTTTGCCAACCAAGGCTTTCCACTGTTATTATAAATGATGCAAAATTATTAAAAATTGTAATGATACGATTTTAATTTTTTGGAGGGTTGAGGGCTCTTACGCTACTTTCCCCCGGTAAACGCAATGTCATAAGTTTCACGGTAGTGGAATGACGTTTTGTATTGTTTCCTTGAAATATTCAAATTCATGCCTAAATCGTCATTACTTTTTATTCGTTGTTGCAATACCGCAAGATCACTTGTCCTTGTATTTTGTTATGTATTCTTATTCTTAAGAAATGTTTCATCATCATCAGCTCATTAAACGTCCCCACCGAGGGGCACGAGCCTACCCGTATAGGGTGATTAGGCCTTAGTCGTCCACGCGGCCCAGTGCGGATTGGACGACTTCACACACAACCTTCGAATCTCTTCGCAGTCGTGCATGAAGGTTTCCTCACGATGTTTTCCTTCACCGTAAGAGCGTCGGATAACGTACATATATTTTTCGAAAATTCGAAAATACATCGGTACGTGTCGGGATTTGAACCTCAGCCCTCCCGGTAGGAAGGCGACAGTCCACACCACTGAGCTACCGACGTTAGCTCAGTGGATCGGAACGACGTAAGAAATGTTTACTTAATATGATTCATGTCGAGAATAGAAATTAATTTTAAAAATGCAAACCCTGGTATCTTGAAAAACTGTAACAAAACTTAAGACATTGCGTCTACCGGGGAAAAGTAGCGTAAGACCCCCCAACCACCAAAACTTGCTCAGTTTGTGCAAAAAGGGTGAAAGGAGGATGGTTCTAAGGAATACACGGTCACTGTTACCTTAACAAATAGTATTTTTTAAGCAAAAGTAGCAACTATTTAACCGCCTAATAGTTTTTTTGCAAGTCGAAGCAACTAGGTATCTACTCTATAATTATTATAATATAAAATATGGGTATTGACTGTCCATTCTGATGTTCAGACATGTCAGGCCGTGTCTGATCCTACTAACGTTAAGTCAGTATCCATTGGCAAATGCTAGGGGCAAATGTGTTCATCTAAGATTCCTATCGACTTTAATCACTGAAGACTTTTTGACGGTGATTTATGTCTCGAGTGACGCTATATTGACGTTGGTAACCAATTAGACTCCAGCAACAAAGGTTAGTTCCCCAAAGCTAAAACTTCTTATAGTAGCACCTACACTCTTTAAAAGGTGTGTCGTGAATCTTCGGTCAAAGGTTTTCTAATTATTACCCAACGAATAATTAAAACTTTACCAGACTTATGGCGAGAAGTGCAATAGTTATCCTAGCAGAGAAAGAAGTCACATAGAGTATACAAATAAGATAAAAGCATTTACCACGCCTCTAAAATTTGCTTCGATTCAAATGAACTGGGAAGTCTAAACGGGGAACTATAAACTATTAACATTTCAATCAAATAATTTAAAAAAATCATTAAGGTTTTAAATTTAAACAAAATTTTCAGGAACTAGATTTATTATTTAGATAAATCAATACTATTGATTTACACTAATTAAGCACGAGACTAGTTATGTAAAACAAATCATACAAATGACTCCATCGTACAAGTTAAATTTCGTGTTGCCAGCTGCAAAAACGAAGACAATGTTATTTAGAAATTATTTGAATGGTTTGTATCAGAGTTTAATTTCCCAATAATTAACATAAAACTTAACATTTTACAATTGGATATACAGAAATACCATGATGTTATACAAAAATATTATAATTAATGATTGGATATTATTAAATTATCAGTAATTCTCAAACGTGCAACAATTAACGGTCATACATTTTCATTGTTAAATATGACAGTTAAAAATTAAAAATACGAAAGTTTTCATCTTAACAAACATTATGAATAAGAATCGCCTTATGATAAACTTTACCTTATTCATGTAAAAATATGTGAAACAACGATAATACATATAAAATACCTAATTAAAATTACTTGAAACCGTGAGTTCCCAAATCACATAAATTTCGACAATATTGTGATTAAGAATATATTTTTTACATACAATTGTCTAATAGTAAATATTTTATGAGATTAATTAATATTGTTTCATTGTCTTTTGTAGCGATTTTATATAAGTAATTAAGTAAACTGGGGGGTTACCGCAATCTATTAAAACAGTATAATGATACGTCAGCATTTTTGTACAAAAAAAGACGAAGTTATTATATTGTAACACTGTGTTACGAGATGGCGGTTATCCCCCTGATCCCATTGTTTGTGTATTAAATATCAAAACTCTTATTGCAAATTAAACCAAAAAAAGGATATTGTTTTTAAGATCTTCATTAATCAAAAACGATTGTAGAAATATAAATCTTCCATAATTCCATATTATATTTAGGTACCTACTCATTTTTCTTACCAAAAATCTCATTTTTAATAAATGCGAATTTTTCTACGAAAATATTATCATCTACTAACAAATTCCCAGCATTTCTTATTGAAAACAATTGTATACAAACGTAAGGCACCTAATCTTTTAACATATGGATTGAAGACACCTCACGTGCAGACTCGAATAGGAACAGGAAATATGAATATTTTAGTGATACTTTGCCAACAAAAGAGTACAAAATCAGATTTCTTTTTCTTAACATCTATATAGCGAATAACCCTCTAAAACATGCATATTCCCTATTCTAGAAATGGGCTGTCTGCCCAAACTATCACAGCCACTGTACAACGTGGTACCAAATCATCGTACGACTTCCAGGGATCCGACTTTTGATTGCTAATACGAAAATGTCAAACATAAGTGCGTTGGCCCAAAACTCGGTCTCATGCCTTTGTCCACAAACACAATTTAATGTAAAAAGCCCTGTTTAACGTACAACATTGAGGTAAAACACTTAAAACAATGAATATTGGATATCCAAATGAATGATATTTAAGTAAAAGCCTCAATCTTTAAAACTAGGCTCAAAATATTTGAACAAATTCATCGACTGCGCCCAATAACTAATACAACTTATCTTAAACTATATAGATAATTCTACAAATAACCTCAATACTGAATCACTCCTACACTGGCGGGCTTTGGCGCACTTATATTAAAAATAAATAAATGATTACATTGAACGAACTTCATTAAATAATGGCTCGCATTGTAGACTATATAAGCATAATCTTAACACATACAATACCCACTTTTGTGGCCATGGGTATATACTTTAAATTCTTAATAATATTACTTGGTGGAGTTACTAGTGCTCCCGACTTTGTTTTTGATCCATTTGGTAGTGCGAGTGAGGATGTCCGGCTGTTGCGATGGGTCCTGCCATGCTTCGAGGTTAACCTTCTTAATCTCTTCACAGGACACTATGGGATTACTGTAAAAAAATATGGTTTGTTATTAAATTAAATGTAGGTGAGCGTAATAAACAAAATTGTATACCAAAGCTATACTGTGCGAAAAGGTCTGCGCCCTTCGTTAGGTTATTATAGTGATATGATAATTAATGATTTCCGAAAGTTATGATACGAATGATCATACTGACAATACCTAAACCACAGTATTGTTATAAAACCTAAACCTTAAAAGTAAACAAATATAGTGAGTTATTATTTAACATTGACTAGCTAGATTCCAGTTGGAAAGAAGACAGAAAGTGAAATTACTGTATGTGATTTATAGATCTTAGTATTCCAAATTAGCACCTCGTCTTTATTTATTTGGGATCACAAGTGTAATTTAGGCGACAATAGCCGCGTTACGGGGAATTACAACCTGATTGGTTACTAAATATATAATACTCTTAAAGCAATAAACCAGTGTTAATAGAACTAAAACACGGGACATTATTTATTTGTCAATCAACTTTGTATTGTTAGATATGTGGGCCTAATGCCGATTAGCGGATGTTTTTTTCGTATGAACTTAAACTGTTGACCGCAGGAGACCTTCAGGCCGAGGGTAAGAGCAGGCTCTAACCCTACAGATGGTACTCAAACTAAAATCAGGTGTTAACGACTACCATCCTTAAGTAGTAGCCGGGAAGCACAGAGTTTTATACTGGCAAACAATTTATGACAAATTGTACGAAAGTAAAATAACAGAAAAATAATTGAATGCTACACGGTTTTTGCCTAATGAAGTAAATATCGTAATGGTACTACGGATTCTAAATGAGAATAGAACCATCAATGGTACAAATGATACTATGTTATTTCACTTGTACCATCAATGGTACTAGTCAATGGTACAAATGACACTAGGCGGTTTCTCATCAGGCATGCATACCTATCGGAAGGTGGCTGGAAGACGTCTTTCTGTACAGCCGTCACTCCCGCGTTATCACACATCAGTCTTGAGAGGTTGTTCGCCTTACTCGGCCAGCNGTAAAGATCATGCAGTTGATAAACTTTAGGCGCTTTGAAGGTTTGCTATCCAACTATAACAATTTTGCGGGTTTAAAATAAGTACTGAGATCGTTTATTATTTTGTTTTTTAACCGATCCGTGTCTATAGAAAAAAATAACACCTATACTCTCTTTATGTCTTTAAAATATCCCGACAAACGATGCAATTACTAAATACTGTGACTTGAGCAAAATAGCATTTCTTTCACCTCAAGCGACTACTAGGATGACTACTATGATGCCTTTTTCGGGACCTACTTGTATTATAGGCGAGAGATGACTTTACGCTAGACGGGTTGTTAGTTTGTCAAACTTTGTAGTTACTCTAAAGTGCGTCATTTCTTAACCTTAAACCGTGAAGCCAAAGGTCGAAGTCTTCAATAGTTTATATGATCGAAGGTCGAAAAGCCTTAAAATGTATGGCATTATTTAGTATAGACAGATAGAAAAAAGTAGCTCAATAAAATTGATCTGTCAATCTATATCCTTATTATTCTGTGACAACATGTTTCATAAAATATTTTGGTACTCACTAAATAAGCATGTCGCAGTGGTCCAAGCAGGGAACCGGAGAGCGGAGTCTCTGCCATCATACCGACGACTAGATCCACATCGCCAGGATGTTCGTATATTTGTGACAGTTTGTCCACCGTCTGCAAAAACCATCAAATTATTAAATAGAGTTGTAGTTTAAAATAACTGGACCTTAAGATCACGTTACTATTAACCCATTGAACGCCGGAATCCAGACACAAAAGAAAACTATTGTTTGACGCCTTAAAGCGTCGTTGCCGGTCAAAGGGTTAACCTTTTAACCGTTAGGATTCCAGACACAATTGAAAATGTATGTTTTGTTGGACATTTCCGTCGGCGGCGGTAGGGTTAAAACGGTTAAACGGGAGTGTATAAGTAGATTAAAAGAGCTAACTAGAGTGTAAAGTGTCGTAATGATGTCGTATAGGGTAACGGCACTAGTAGTCGGCCCGCACCAGTACTAGCCTTTTCCCGTTAAAACCAATAGAAATAGCGCTCTAATCTGCTCTATCTAAAACGATACTCTAAGGGTTTGCTAGCCACTTAGCTAATATGATTGGAATTGAATCGACCAATGAGAAGTCACAGAATCAATTAAAATAATTTGATTGGTTAGTTTCTATTAGAGCGCTCTATGGTTTAACAGGAAAAGGCTGAGTACTGGTGCGGGGCGACTACTAGTGCCGTTACCCTAGTAAAAAAGAAATAGCTTCCATTTAACTTAAAACAGTCGATAATAATAATAGGTTTCTCCCATTGAGTGTTAAGATTACGAAGGTAAATTACATACGTTAAAAAAAATTATATATTATATAGTAAAACTAAAATATCATTTTTAATAAAGTCATGTTTTTAAATGAATAAAACCTTTTTGTACTGAAAAGTTGTGGCTCTATCTTTTACGTTATTATAATAGTATATAATATTACTCTGTTTTAAAGAAGGAGCTAACGAGGGAAATGAATATATACATTTCGCTACTTACATTATTATTATAGCTTATTCACTGTCTCTTCCTCCTCATTATTTTTGCTTTCACCGAAAACACAACATATACTTAAGTGAAAAATAACTGACCTCCTGAGGGATAAAATCAGCAAACTGCTGGAACGTTGTTGCCGGAGTGAGCCCACAGAGGGTACGGTACTGCGAGTAGCCGGGCAAGCCGTGGTCGCGTCCACGCTGGATGTCGAAGGCCAACACGTCCAAACCACCGAGCCAACGGTCTCGGAGCTGTTGGAAAATCAAAAATTTTACATGAAGCAAGATAACAGTAAATAGTAACTTAGTATGTTCAGAAATAGCGTCTTAATATAGCCATACACTATTGGTTGAGGTTCCACGTTCGTTTTATATTGGTTTTGTATGTTTGTTTTGGTTTGGTTTTGTGTGTGTTTTTACAATAAAGTCACCACCAGTCAAATATTAACCACAGTAAGTCCATCATAGTGTAAAAGACGAGATCTCGAATGGAGCTAAATGGATACGATAAAGCCATTCTCTAGATTTTTGCTTAAATAGAAGCTATATAAGCAGTCTGTGAATTTAAATAGATACTTTTTAATTTGTCATTGTCATCCATAAACTAAGTACATACTGCCCATCAATAAACAAAGATCTAACCAAGGTATAATCGAGCATTTGAAGTTTATGTTTAAGATTTTTAAAAATGTACTATTCAAGATAACAGACTTAATGATTTGCATATTTAGAATTGACGTAAATAAATTTTCACAGTGTCATTCAACTCCAGTCATCAGCCATCAGGTGACGTAGACGAACTAACGCGGTCCCTTCTTTAATATTTAAAATTATAATTACGTCTTAGCTTTAAAAATAGGTATGATTCATTACAATCATAACGCTGTTTTAGTTGTTCAAAACAACAACCTTTGTCAAAAGTATTTTCATATTCCGTATTCAAATGACAATAGGTGCTAAAATTAAACATGTTGAATTTACATGAACAGTTGTTATGAAACAAATTTGAGTCATTAATTCTACATGAATTGTCCAAGGTTATACAGGACACTTTTAAATAACATCGGTTTTTTTAGGGTACCAAATCTGAATTACTGAATCATATTATTCACAACAATCGCTTCCAGACTCTTCAAATAAATAAATAAGCTTCTCGATTACTTATTCAATTAAAAATAAAAATTATTATAAAATTAGTGAATTGTAATAGTTTCCAAATATGTATAGGAAGTAGGTATATTGTATTCTTATACATCTATAGATATATGTATAAGTAATCTTTTGTTGTAAGCTATCGTAGTAAGCTATATTAATATACGTCACTAAATAAATACAGGTAAAATCATGAACTTCATGAACACATTTTTTGTTATTTTGTGCTATCGTATGTGATACTCGTAACACGCGCTAAGCCTATTACTGTCACGTGATATTATTTTCGTGTCACGTTTCAATGCCGTATGCTAATAAGTTCGAAATCAGCAAAACGCCATCCACTCAAATTTCTCAAATTTTGTTATGATGACTCGCCAATATTTAAACATAAGATACAGTAGTGGGTAGGTTAATAAAATAAATGTTTAATCTAAATATTTCTTGGCGCATCAAGTTACGGCAGTGATTTAGAAAATTTGCTTATGAACTATATCTATATGATGCTCGACATTTTCATGGTTTAATAATTTTAAAGCATAATGTGTTTTCTCTTTATCAAAGAGAATATTTTGGCAACAAAATACTTCGACCAGAGCCTCATTCATCGTCCGGCAAGATGCGCATCGAATAGTTAAAAAAAACTAAGAAAACCGTAACGAAATATCACCTACCTACGGACTGTTACCGTGACAGTAAATCTTAATAATTCACTATAGAAATAAGTTTTGCCATAATCATCAAGCTAAGCGCAGGCAGTTTGAAGATAAAAGTTATTTATTAAAGGTGAGGTTTAATCAAAAAACTCTGCTGCTCCTTCTGTTTTGAAAGGTTCTGAATGTTTATCTTTAAGCCTTTTTTGCATGTACCCCACACGCAGAAAGATAAGCAGTTGTATTCTAAACCTTATATGACAACTAACTTAATACTCACATCATCGTCATAGTTAAAGTCCAGTCCCTGACTCTTCTGCGTAACCATTCCCTTCATGAGCTTGTTCACGGCACCTTTCTCAGCCAACATTGCCGGTTTAAAATAGCTGTCCACGAGTCTTGAACTATTGCCGTCGACAACCACATCCTGGTCCAGAAGGCTGTTGACGAAGTGGAAGCTAGCGGTGGCGAAAGAATTGGTGATTGTGGGATCAATGTCGGAGTTGTAGCCGGTGTCGTAGACGTCGTAAAGCTCATCGAAGGCCTTACCTGTTGGTGAAAGGAAATAAAAATATTTAAAAAATACTCAAATACAAAGGAAGTTGTATTTGAGTTTTGTTAAATTATTAGAAGCAAGCAAAAAGGAAACACAAAATATTTTGTAAATAAGGTAGGTACCTTCTAGTAATGGTAAGTTATTATTATATAAAGCCTTGCCTACAAATCCTACAATTGTAAGCACAATGAATATTTTATTGTTTTAAATATTATAAGCGTTAAAAACTATGTAAACACAATTCCAATATCGTTATCACAAGGTCTATTTCTTGAGTTAAATCATAGTTAAAAACACTGCCGCGTATGTTTTTTGGATTTGTAAACGTACAAGTCACGCACATTCTGTACGCAAAATTGAGAAGAAAAGATACAACAAAGTAAAGTTAAGAACATAACAAAACCAAAGTTATATTAACTAACATTGATTTATTATTTTTATAAATGTTAATTGTTTTATTTTTAATGTGATGTGAAGGTTGCGAAACCGGCTTCAACGCCAAGTACAAACATATGTGTACATTAATATGTTGTTTTTATGAGTGTATTTTTAGAAAAAAAGTTTTAATGGTCATGTTTATCAATTGTTTAGAACAGTACAAGTAAGAAATAAAAACAAAAAAATTATTTACTATGATCCAAGCTGTGTACAGTTTTATTCATTTATCACTCACTCCCAAGGAGTTTTATCGTACCTACTCAATAACAAAAAAATGTAGGTACGTACCAGTTAATGCCGGCAGCCAGTGTTTGTAGGTGATATGCTGAAGTTGAGCGACAACGATGCGCCTTGCCTCGTGGTAGAGACGGTCGGAGCTCCATCCAGGGTTGAGGGAAGCCAGGGCTCGTGCCACTCGGTTGTGTTCTCGCACCCATAGAGTGTGTATACCGCTTAGCCATGGGTGCATGTTGGCTCTGACATCACCTGTGGATAGCAAGATTTATTTGTTTAGAGCTGTTAGAATTTCGGACTCCAGACAGTATACGAGGTTAGGTTGAGGGTTGAGCTTAGATTGTGACTTTTTAACAGACTTCAAAAAAGGAGGATACTCAATTCTACCGTATATATATGCTTTTTTGTTTGTTCGCGGATATCTTCGTCGTTTATGAACCGATGTCGATGATTTTTTTCTTCTTAGAAAGATAATAGTTCAGAGGTGGATTTTAAGGAAATCAGGGTCTGATGATGGAGACCAGACAAATCGAGGGATTTTTTATGTTCGTTCGCGGATATCTCCGTCGTTTATGAACCTATCATGATAATTTTCTTATACCTATTTTGAAGAAAATCACAAAAATTAAAATATAACCTCAGTCAATATTTTGAAGAGCCTATTTGAACATACGTACGAGTACCTTTGTTATCTTATCTCCATAGAAAAATCTGGATTGCTCATATAATTTTATCTTTGCCTAGTCTGGGTCGCGATAAATGTAAGTCAATATTATGACTAACTATATATAACATTAGCCCGCATTACTATCGCCCTATAGGTAAATAGACGACGTACAAATTGGGTCTGCGTTTTGCGTATCATTCAATCTAGTAGGTATTGTTATTTAATAGCGTAATTTATGCTTAGAGAGTTTCAATAATATTTTCTACTTATACCTTTCAGGTAAAGTTCAACGATCTTTTTACATAAGGTTATTGCAGAAGGTAAGTATGATAAAATCTTTCTAACGATAAACTATGGAAAATACTAACGTTATCGCTATCTTTATTATCTCAATAATAAATAACGGCTGTACAGAATCAGATAAATACATTGATTCATAAATAGTTATATGATCTTGATAAAACAATTAATGTATAAATATGCTCTGACATTCACACTACCCCCAGTTATATTATATATATAGACATTATATACTATCAATTATATTATACATAGCGACACCCAGACCAATGTAAACAGATACGTTCATCCACACAAATGTTTGTACTGCCCGTGATTGAATCCGGAACCCCCGGCCGATGTCGCAACTATCACACCAAATGGATCGTCAAAGAAATAATGCCTAGGTATTAATGGCTTTTTCATACCATACACTAAACTAATGGTCATTGCACCGCGGCGCCCCTTAAAATGATAATGATGAAATGCGGTGGCATGGCACGTTTACAAGTAGCCTATATTGCAAGGGATCCCCTAGAACCGGTGAGGTTTATATCCTGCTATAAGAAATAAGACACTCATATTATACAGGAGTAGCATTTGTAGGCCACAACATCTCTTTTAGAATGCACGTAAACATACCATCCTAAGATAATACCGGGACGACAGTTTAACATGCTCTTCGAAGCACGGAATATTTTTGGGACAATTAGGGGTCCCATCAATTGCGTCGGGGTGTGTGACAGGGGTGTTATATCCCCGAAACTATTCACAAACGCATTGGAGGATGTCTTCTAGACCCTAAACTGGCCCGAACGAGGTGTCAACGTCAATGGAATGTTTATTTCTCATCTTCGTATTGCTGACGATATCGTCATCGTCATATCGAACCGATGGCCGTTGGAGCAGACGAGTTCTGGAGTGGAGACCGCGTCTTGGCAAGCGTAGCGTAGGACGCCCTCCGGCCCGATAGACCGACAACTTGCGAAAGGTCGCTGATGGAAGCTGGATGAGAAAAGTGGAGGACCGGATGTCTGACGCAAAATGGGGACCTATGTCCAGTGGACTGCGATAGGTTGAAGAGAGAATTAGGGGTACCAAACTGGTAAAAATCGCACCAGTGACCTTTCGACTCGAAATTTCTCTCTCATAGGTACCCATTAGTTCGCGAAAGCAATACTAGTTTTTAAATTTATTTCGTGAGCTCTTACCAGCATTAAAGCAAGTGTCCGAGTCACTGCTCACAAGGCATTTCTCAGTTGGAGTCGTAGACAGTGGAAGTATCTCCCTCGTCGACCATGGAAGTCTTCAGCACCACCCGACTCTCTCTCAATGCCGCCGCATCACGACTGTTAGCCCATAGATATGGGATCCATCTAAGAAATGCGAAGCCTGGTTCATCTGGGACAAAAAAAACATTTATTTTTTAATTTTATTTTAAAATGAAAGCGGGTATGGAAATATAAGGATCAAGAAGGGTGAAACGAGCACCCAAGGCAGTGTTGCATGTTAGCGGGTCGATAACTGAGGCTGAATAAATATAATATGACAGTTCGACCATCAGCGGCCAACAGGGAATAGTACACCCGGAAAAAACAAGTATAAATAAAAGCCCCTTATGCTATTTGGCTGGAGTTGAAAGAATCATTTGTGTCATGAACATAAATATGCGGGTATGTAGTTTCTATAAATCACGCCATCTAGTCCCAAGGTAAGCGTGAAGCCTGTATTATGGGTACTAAACAACGGATAAATATACTTATATACATTTTTTTTGTAAATACATACATATTATACATAGAAAACACCCAGACCATTACAAACAGACATGTTCATGCACACAAATGTTTGTACTGCCCGGGGATCGAACCCGGAACCCTTGGTGTTGCAGCCGACCTCTCAACCGCAACACCAAATCTTTAATATTATATTATTTCTTTACTACACCAATCGCGAGTCCAAAATACTACATAGACCAGGTATATGTACATACACAAAGACAACATTGCGTAAATTATTCAAAATGTATTGATGTTTATTTGTTTAGCTGTTATCATAATCAATTGTTATTAATAATAATCAATATTAATATAAAGTTAATACATTTAACATCATAACAAACATAGTCCTATAAAGTAAAAGGAAATGAAACATTCTAATCTAATTTACTAAAAATATAACACTGTACAATAATGCAAGCATATAATGCATACAAATGCATTATATGCTTTAATAAGAAAGATTGTTTAAGAACGATGAGCAATCGATTGATCCAAAAATGGATCATAGGTATCATTAATGTTCGGTACATGTTCTTAATTTCAAGAATGGAAACTATATCATTACCGCTGAAAGTAGCTACAATCAACATGTAATGAGGCTTGTCACGTACATAACATCCGTTCTACCATTGTTTCGCGTACTGGCAAAGCATCGATGGAAATTTCCACTGAAAGTCGCTTTCCATGAGATGTCACGTATACTTGGTGTTTCACTAGAGTAGGCCATCATAGGATACCTGATACTACTGTGTTTAAATACATTACAGATATGTCTTGTATATCAACCATGTTTCTAGTAATAATAATACTATATTAATAAAAAATGTGAAAACAAATAGGCTGAGCTTCCCCAAGTTACTCGTATTGTAAGTAAACACTTTCACCTAGTATACCTACACATAGCATCAGTGATGTCAAATCCGCAGTGTAGTTGACTTATACCGAAATATATTCATTACAGTATTGTTAATTTTACTACCAGACCAAGTTTCATCCAACACAGCATACAAAAAGAACTATTATGTAGTTTCACATCAATGATAACATTACATGTTATCAGTTATCATCTTATCATTGATGTGAAAATAAATAAAAAAAACCCTATTAGTTATCTTAAGATAACTTTAACCCTGAACCATCCTAAAAGTACATAAAGATGAGAAGAGTTTTAAAATAACAGTCAATAATAGATATTTTGGGATAATTCACGTGGCTAAACATGAAATCAGATAACTCAAAGCTAATAGTATTATATTACAACTGCATACAGTAGCATTAGAATCAATATATGAATTTTGATGGAGATGCACTTTTACCCGTATTCACTTTCTAGAATTCTCCATTCGTTCATGTGGTGCTCTCGATCGTGCAAACCGTGGAGGTGTGCCAAAACTAAAATAAACTGCAGTCAAAAAGTGGGCAGTTATATTTAAACAATGATTATTGAATTGTAAATAAGGAAATATGGTTGCAACTACAAAAGCATTGCGTTTCAGATTACAAGGTTTATAAACAAGGTCTCGCCTTCATCCATGGCATTTATACTTTTTTTGGAATAACATTGAATCGCGATAAAGTCATAATAACAAAGATTATTTAATAAATGTGATCATAACAGTGGGTAAATGTATAGTTTGTTTATTTGAGTTTATGATGTAAGCTGTTTACAGATCGAGGACTTTATATGTACAATAATTGACTGCCCCGGCTTCAAATCAGGATAGAGAAATAATGTGGTCCAATAACAATCAAACAGTAAGCGTAAATAGTTTCAATTAATATGTAAATTTCAACTAACAGTGCACTTTGATACGTATTCACTTTACAGTATTTTTGCAGTTCCACACAGTAAATAGGGATTAAATTGTGGTAACTACATGGTAACTACGATGGCTAGATAGATTAAACTATATTAACGAAGATGGTAAGTAGACAGAACCTTTTGACCATAATTAACAATAACATGAAAGATAAATTACATTTAGAATACTTATATTTTTTTACACACAGCGTCATCTAGCCCCAAGTAAAGCATGAAGCTTGTAGTACGGGTACTAAGCAACTGATAAACATACTTATTTATGTTTTTTTTTGTAAATACATACATATTATACATAGTAAACACCCAGACCAATACAAACAAACATGTTCATGAACACAAATGTTTGTTCTGCCCAGGGATCGAACCCGGAACCCGGAGCAAAGAATATCGTTAATGGTTTTCTTTATGACAGAATTTGAATTCCATATAGCTATTCGTTTCGATTCGATAGATACTTGTTTACGAACACAGAATCCCGATCAGATAATCAATAATAATCAGAGGATCACATAACAGCATTAGTTAGCCTTGCACCAATTGCATTGCCCTGTGACGCATTATGCAAGTGCAGCCAATGGACGGTTACACAACATCCTACTTAACGTACTATAATTAGGTACACTGCGCTGTAACTACTGTAATTGATAATCCCTTAAGAATTCGACGAGATTACGAAGATTACGAGTTCTGTGAGTTAAATTTAGTATATGCAAATCTTACACAATTTAGGTATTTATTACATATTTGCTAATGTCACATATTAATTTAGTTATGCATACTCGTATAATTCTACCGTACTAATGGGTAAGATCTTTACAACCGCAAACAATTCAATAAATATTGAGGTACCATTCTAACATATTATGTCGATTCCAGAAGTTTTGCTAACGATTATCTATCTTCGAATAAAGCAAGTAAGAGCGTCGGTGGCTCAGTGGTGTGGACTGTCGCCTTCCTACCGGGAGGGCTGAGGTTCAAATCGACACGTACCAATGTATTTTCGAATTTTATATGGGTAATTTTTTATATGGGTAATGGCTGAGACTCCGACTATTACAGCAAGGGTTCCGGATTCGATCCCTGGGTAGTACAAACATTTGTGTGCATGAACATGTCTGTTTGTTTTTTTATTATTATTTTACTAGAGGAGGCATTTGGCCGCCATCTCACTTGATCTTAAGCAATGATGCGGCCGAAGATAAATCTATCCTAGGAACAGCCTGTTCACTCTTGCCTTAGTAATCGGGGAACACGCTAGCAGGCAAAGAGTTTGTTTGTATTGTCTGGGTGTTCTCTATATATAATATGTATGTATGAAAAAAAAAATATAAGTTTATCCGTGTTGAGTATCCATATTACACTAATGCTTAGTTTAGGCTAGATGGGCAGTGTGAATGTCTGTGGATATCTATTATTATTATTAAACAAACACGTGCCACTAATAATTGGTGCCACATTCATTGACATAGTAATTTTACTTATCAGTTAATAGCTTAATGGCATAAGTAGACATGTGTAGGTACTATAGTTTATATACATTACACAATTGATTACCAATCTTATAGCTTAATTAAATACCCGTCATTTATTTAACATCAATAAACTCTTCCATTATTACGTACACTTCTAAAGTTATATATATAATACTTTTCCTACTTATTAACTCAGCCTCTCTAGAGTGCCAGAGTTCTTTTTAAACACGAGTCTAATTGATTGATAACGCGTGATTTTTTTTATGACAACATAACCGTGATTAAAAAAAAATACTCTGTCGTAAACTTCGCCGAAGTTAAACCTTCAAGGAAATGAATATTTAATGTAGTATGTATAAAGGGTAAACAATATATTTTAAATAGAATTGATATTACTTATTTATTAGTGTGTAAACAAAACAACTACCTATTTTTTAATAAGTGTTAATTACTTATCAAAAAATAAGTAGTTGTTTTGTATTTGTATTACTTATGTTAGTAATTATCCACTTGTCATGTAACACGGTGTTTAATAAGGACGCAGAAGTATTGGAATTGATTACAATAACATAATTATGCATTTCAATTAGTTCAAAGCTTAAATATTCGTTGGGATCGTAAAGTAAGCAAAATCTAATTCAGACCGTTACCATTACGTTTAAAGTTTATTTCCCTCTTCATACAGGTATAAGGTAATATTGTCTGACGCTATTAGAAAATACGGAAGTCTACATTTATTTCCATGTACCTAATAAAAAAAATCAAAAACATAAACCTCGAGAGATGAATGAGATAGGATCGGCAACTGACAATAGATTTTCGGTCGTATATCATTTCTTTACAGTCGAAGGATATGGTAAGCACCGGCCTACACGCGCTATAAATGTATTCACATACAACATATCTATGCAAAAATGGTATATCATCTGCATGGTATATACCATTAAGCTTGTACCTGATTGGCCACTGGGATCTGTTTAATGTTTATTTGTATGTTTTCTTATTATTTTTATTACTGTGTTCCTTGTGGCCAATAAATGTTTTCTTTCTTTCTTCTCTTTCTTCTTTCTAAGGTTTTCATTAGTGTTTACAACCCAACCGTACTTCCTGTCATACTCCTGTGACTGTATTATTTAGTCATATGGGTATATTTCTATAAAATGGCTTTTCTTATTTTATTATTTGCATTAAATACAGTAGTCGAAGACTTCCGTGCACATAATAATGTAACGTGTATAATGTTTACTTTAGTTGCAATGTGCTTACCTGTTCCGATGCGCCAAAAGTGCAGTCGCCTCTATAAGTCGTGACAGATCTCGTATACTCCATACACGTGACATATTGTCCCTTGTAGAAGGGATCGTCGTAAGACACGGCGATGGGCATACAGCTCGGGTGCACGTAGCGAGGGCTCAGCCCGAAACCATCATTTTCACAGCATCGGATCGGCTTGTTTGTATGAACTGGACAGACAATAATACAACTATAAATATTGCTGTCGTAATAAATTATTGATAAACATTGCACGAATGCAATCATTCATTCACAATTATCATAATGACGAGGTGAAGTGTAAAACAATAACAACTCACTTGTTTTCCTCACTGGAGTATGAATCAGGTCGTGGCTCACGAACTGGCTCCAGACAGCCAAAGCAATTGTCTTCTTATCATCAGGCTTGTCCAAGTTGCTTGTTAATTTTGTGCTTACGGTCCTTGCTGATGGTAGTTGCTTGTGGCTCAGAGCACGTCGTGGCTACAAGAAAATATTCCATTGAAGAAGTTGTCATTGATACAAATTATACTTCTAAATAAGTTCATTTAGTATGAATTAGTACTGATAACGTTGCGGTATTGTATTTATCAAAGGGGTGTTATCAAAGTTAATTAATACGAATTTAAAAGAATCAACAAGTTCTGTAATGAAATTCATAAGACCAACCTCTTCAATGCCATCAGCGTATCTTGGATGCAGCAATCTTTTGTATCCAGTTAATGCTTGCCCCAAGAAGACCTCACCGGGTTGTGCAGGAACCGTCGAATGTTCGATACCGTGAGGACATCATGTTAGTCCGGCAAGCGAACCTCTCCAGAGCCGCGCACTCCCTCCGTACTCACTCTCGCGCAGATTCAACGTACTTGAAACTTGCACACTCGTCATTCGCCAAACCGAATCTGAATAATAAATCACTAATATACAAGGCGCAGTATTACCTCAAACTTATACGATAGTCCCACTTTCACTTCCTTTTGATAAAGCAATTTAATAGTATACATTTTGAGTCACATGTCTTACGAACCTTCCACATCTGGTGTGAACGAGATTTTGCGAAGCTTTAGTCACTATCATAGATGATTTTCGTAACGCATCGCATCATCTGAGGGGTTCCTAGGATGGCCAAACCCTGCGCCACCGAATTAGCCTTCGTGAGACTCCAGCTGATTCGAGTTGACTTCCAACCTCGCCAACATTGACACACCTAGCTTGCCGACATCAATCGACTTGTTGGATGAGCAGTTGTAACAGGCGGTAACCTTTTCACATTTCAGCACTGGGAACGGGAAGTCGTACTAGGTGGTGGATATTATATCTGTAAATTTAAATCAGAATTACAATGAAGTTGACATTTTTAAACTATAATAGACTTTTAATGTAAAATACTAGCGATCTTACCAGTCGTTCCTAACAAGTTTAAAGGATATGGGGCTACGTGACTACCGAAGGTAGCACCCGCCCATAGCACTACGCCGAGCAGTACCATCTTCATCATTTCCTCAAGAATGCTGCAACAAAAATCTAATCTCAGTATTTATATTGGCCTAGTGGTTACATTTGAATAATTTACCAATTTAACTTCCAAACGTATCACTAACCGTTTACAAAGCTTCAAATATATCATGTGAGCTTTAATACTGTGAACTCTTAAACGAGACTGCTTGAGAAGCGTGTCAGTAAACAGTTTTATTAACTCTACTACAAAAGGGTTATCTATCGGTGTTGACCTGCGATAGCCTTCAAGAAGCGACCGACAAATAAGAATGTTATTCGTCAAAGCTGTAGAGACGAGCCCCCCGGATTCATGATAATAACGGCGTCAATTAATGATAAACAAATCATTATTGTAACATACGCATGCACATGCCAATGCTAAGGGACTTTGTCAGACATAATTTAGATAAACACCTAATTAATGGAGAAATGTAAACAATTAATCTTTAATTTTATGATTGAAATTATCTTAAATCGGATTCGTTATCGTTATACTTAAAATTTATTAGAAAAGCGTGTAAAATATAGGTACATAATTACCCACTTTATGTAGGTATTGTTTACAAACACATTCATAAGCTACTTACAAAGTCTGCGTTAATTATAAGCATGAACTAAAACTACCTATCATCATCATCAGCTCATTAAACGTCCCCAGGCACGAGCCTACCCGTATAGGGTGATTAGGCCTTAGTCGTCCACGCGGGCCCAGTGCGGATTGGACGACTTCACACACAACCTTCGAATCTCTTCGCAGGCATGCATGAAGGTTTCCTCACGATGTTTTCCTTCACCGTAAGAGCGTCGGATAACGTACATATATTTTTCGAAAATTCGAAAACACATTGGTACGTGTCGGGATTTGAACCTCAGCCCTCCCGGTAGGAAGGCGACAGTCCACACCACTGAGCCACCGACGCTCTTGTCTAAACTACCTATATAATGTGTAATTAGATAACAAAAAAAACATTATTCCCAGTTGCCTTCAAGAGGATTACTACCGAAGGCAAATAGAAATGGATATTTGCAATTGCTACTAGTTAGCGACTGGGAGGTCGGTTGCTCCCAATTCAGCTTCTTTGTACACAGCTTCACCCTCGTGAGGATTAACATAAGCTACATTTCAAAACCTACATAAGTCATTGACTAGGTAGGACTCAGGTTGGAGAACACATGTTACTTATGATTAATAGATAAAGGCTGTTTTTCCATAAATAAATCAAAATATGTAAATTATAAAACCTAAGCAAAGATTTTGCTTAAAAAATTATGTGAATGCTACACTGAAGTTACAAACAGTTTAAAACTATAAGTTTTCAGAAGTTCCTAAATGCATA
Source organism: Leucinodes orbonalis (assembly GCA_019425675.1). Taxonomy (NCBI): domain Eukaryota; kingdom Metazoa; phylum Arthropoda; class Insecta; order Lepidoptera; family Crambidae; genus Leucinodes; species Leucinodes orbonalis. Next base: position 84,493 of record PQWD01010694.1, read on the forward strand.
GTTTTTATCACTAAGTAGGTATCCTAATAATGAAGATTTATCTCAGTTACAAATTTTAGTTTAATATAAAATCCTTAATACAAAACATGATACCAATGTCAGTATTATTCAAACATATTTGCAATTTCAACTTATACATATTTCTTTTTGATGATAATCAGAGCAATAGCCTATCAATTTCATTACATAAATATGTTAATTGGATATCACAATAGTAAGGATAAATATTATGATCACTTTATAGACAAAACATTTTTTGGTGAAACTGTTTCTTAATTTCGAAAAATCACAAGTCTTCGGTAGTATAGTGGTCAGTATCCCCGCCTGTCACGCGGGAGACCGGGGTTCGATTCCCCGCCGGAGAGTCTTTTTGTACTTTTTATTATTGTTACTATAAAAATAATTCTATTAAAAATGTGCTTATTATGTTTTATCCACATTTACTAATGTTAATATATTTTAGTAGTTTCTACTTGCTCAATGTAATCTATGAAACACTACATATTTGAAATTGATCTTAGAGACTCATTTTTGGCTTTATACTCAGATTTTGTGTATTTTAACATTTGAAGTGTAGCTTTGTGTGTTTGTTTGCACTTTATTTAAAAGTTACCTATTTAAGAGGATATGGACCTTGCTTTACAGAACAAACTCGGTGAGCCGCTTAAAGTTGCTTCATCATCAGTTTCATCACATTTCATCGAATTTTGAATCATGTTTTCTTTGATCATGATCGAAGTATCTGACGACCCACGCATGTGGAGTAATGGTTAAGACGTCGGCTACTACACCAAGGGTTCCGGATCCGGATTCAATCTCCAACATTTATGAACACGTTTGTTTTTATTGGTCTGGGTGTTTTTTGGTGGCACAAAAAAAAATTGTAAATCAATTCTGAAAAACGACGTTATTAGTAACTACATATTTCGGTTATGGCCACTATATAACTTTCGTAGCTCTGTGCTAAATTTCACTCATAGTACTTTTTTACGGATGACTTCGGTAAATTAATCAATTAACGAAAGTGTAAGCATATAATAATATACCTCTAGTGTAGAGTCCTACGAAAGTCTATAAATTTCCTAGAAAATTAATCAATTCGCGGTTATTATGTATTTTCCGGTCACTTAACAGACTAACGAAAATATATATCGTTTAAGCGCCTAAGGAAAATGAGCTGCAATATTTCTCAAATGTCGTTTACTTATATTTGTAGGCGCTCATAAATTTGTTATCGATCTCATTTTCGCATTTTGGTTTTAATATTTATTTTTAATGCATATTTTGTTGCTTTTTCCTTATTCAAGCATCTTTCTTACACGTTACAATAACGCATATATAGGTAAATACCTACTGAGTAGGTTGTATTTAATACGCATTTGGTTATTTAAATTCATGGCTTTATTGCTTATGGTTAGGCAATGTTACATCTATAGATAGGTTGGCATGTGACTAACAAATAACATTAGTGTAAGTGCACCCTATACCCAATAGTGCTGTTATATCATACAATTTGTTTTACTGCAAGACGAATTGTTGTTTGTCAATAGTCATTACCAAACAATGCAAGTGTATGCAAACTTACGTAGAATGCTCGCCACAACCATCACATTCCGATTTCCTTCTAGAACATTTCTCCGGCGTTTTGTTCCGCACTTCGGCGTTCAACATGGACTTTCCTTCAATGATCCGTTTAAACAACATAGTAGCAGCAGTAGAATCTGTTGCTTACGACAGTTGTCCCTTTTGTGGCGAATGTTAGAGATGTTGAACACAGCTGCTGACGTCACTTGCTGAAAGGAACGATGTTCCATTAGATCGGCAGAAAAGCCGAACACTACAGCAGCCAGGCGATCACTAAAGTTAACACTAACGCATTCGAGTCAGCGTGCGATCGAATCAACAATACCCTCCCCCTTCCCCTTCCCCTTGTTTAGCTCGAAACCCGCGACGCGCTCACTTCGTAAAAAAGAATCAAAACCACAGTCTATTACTTTCAAGCAATCAACAAGACCACTGATATATTTGAAAATAAAGTACATTCGTATTTCCAGGAATATTGATTAAATACACATTAACGTCTTTACCTTTGACTTAATAAAGCCCAAAAATATTTTATTTTGAAACTTTTCAGTGGTTTTGCAAATACTTAGACAAATATTTTGCATTCGGCGTACTGCTTCAAATACACTGTGACATACAATCTGACTTACAGCCTTTATTCCGGTGAATAGGTACGTTGCCCTAAATTTGCCGTGTAGCTTGCCTTCGAAACAAAATGTTGCCTACAATTGGTAAGTTTTATTATTATATGTTATTACTATTTAAATAAATATTTGTACTATGACTACTTATAATAACAAAAATATTTTTTGTAATAAAATGTTTAGAAAATGAACTTAAGTTGATTTTTATTTGTATGGAGGTTAACAGATGTAGATAAATAGGCATAAACACAAATATTATGACCAAACCATAATCATAAACTGCGTTTCGCCTAAGTGCTCAACTTTCTACAATCACCTACTTATTATGCTTTCCATTATCCGATTGACCAATGAATCACTTTTTCGATAATATCTCTGAAAATCTATTAATTAACTAATTCGGTAGGTACTTAAATTGCATGTATATTCGATTCGATAGCTTTTATATGCAAATTCTCTATTTGGGAACTTATCGAGGTTAAATTATTACGAATTTCTTCTAAACATTTTCATTTTTTTTTAAGTTAGAAATCGGCACGGCAGTATTGTACACATTAAAAAATTGATTCCCTATCAAATGCGCCTTCAAATGAAACGGCTCGGTACTAAATGCTCTCAGCACGTGGTAAGCGCATGCTCAGTGCATGAATTCCCCCTCCCCCGCCTCTCGTAGACCCCGCCCTACATATGATCACGCAGCGACCGCGTGCTATTATAATTTGCTAAACTGGTTCGTAGTGTTCACGAACACTGTACCTACACCGTGCTATTTTGTGGAATTTCAAGTTGTATTATGGTAGTTGTATATCATGCTACCGATTAAATTAAGTACCAAAATGAAGTTAATTCCGAAAATACAAAGGTTTAAAGTAGAGTTGCGCAGAGTAAAACTTTTGCCGAGTAACGATTACTCGGCTCAATTTTTTTTTCAACCGAGTATTTCGCCGATTAACTCGGTTCTATCAAATTTCTATTTCGCGCGCATAAACAAGAAGGTACATAGGTACACAGTAGATAACCAAACCATATCTATGTTGGAAAATAATAGGTTCCAAAGATTAATGTAAACCTTCAGTCCTAAAATTCCTAGTAGAAAATACATGAGCGAGGTTGTAATACCAGAAGTTTACATCAAAGTAGAAAACGTAATAAGAGCTAAAATTGTAACTAAATATTTGAATCTGCACAAATTATTTACTCAGATTCTTAAGCTTAGTAACTCATAAAAACTTTTTATATAGCACTACTTTTAAATTATATCTATCTAAATATATTGATTTTCCTAAACAAAGTATACTCGGCACTCAAACCGTGTTATTCGGCCGGGTACGAGAAGGTAAAAAAAACCCGCCGAGTACGAGTACGTACAACCGAGTACTCGGCACATCTCTAGTTTAAAATAGTATAGCTATTCTACTGCACTGAAATCCCTGCAGCTCTGCCCAAGCAATTTGTATAGGCAGAGCTGTACGTGTGAGTGGTACGTGTTTTATTTTCGTATTTACACATCTTTTAATAGATATTATAATATACTTACTTTACAGTAAGAGTTGCCAGGCGTTCGGTTAAAGACGAATATAGATTTTTTGAGTACCGTCCCACCAAATTTTACCGAGCCCACCAGCCTGTCTGACTTTTTCCTTAGTAAAGTACACCAAATTATTGCATTGCCTGCCTTTTTATTATCCATTTGTTAGGCTAAAGGTCTGCCCGAGCCATTAGTTACGGTGACCTGGCAAACCTATTGCCCATGATTATTTATTAGATAGGTTATCGAGGGGAATCTCGATACCTCTACATTACTATAAAATATGAGATTTTCAACCCAACGATATTTTAAATAATGCTTTCAGCGTTACGTACAATCACTTTTATATTGAAAGAACCTAAAGTTTCACTATTAATTAATTCATCATTGAAGGAATCCTACATAGCAGTAGACTATGGTTGATAAATTAATTATCCTTCAAGTTGCCTTCAACTACAAAGGTAATATTTAAGTAGGCATGTAGCCATTTCGGTACTACCGTTTAAAGAAAACCTTGAAGAATTCGCGGCACTCACATGCAAAGATATGCACACAATACTTTATTAAATAGATAACTGTATGACCATAACAAAAACCATTATCTTTGAACTATGTATTTACCTAACGTACTCGTAACAAGCAAGTTGGCCTTCCCTATTACATAGCTCACCCATTGATAGTTATTTATCTCAATGAGCTTACCACAATGACACCGATTAGTGTTAGGAGATTTAGCACCAATGTTGCAGATGTTATACCTTTTTCATGTATTAAATTAAAATTGTTTAGCATTTTACATAATATTGAATTTGATATAAGATACATAGCAGTTTTAGTAAAATGACGAAAAAAAAACAAAAAAGAACGAGTAATATTAGGAACCAAATAAAATCAAAGGTTTTTTATATACACATCGAGCAACTCCTGAAGTTTTATATCAATTTAAATGATATACAAGCCTTATGAATATCCGTTTGGTATTATAGGCAGGTGCGTAGCTACATATATTATAGGTACATATTTAGTGTTGGTCAACCACAAACAATCTCCGTAGAACAAGTTGTTAAAGAGATTATTAAAAAGATTACCAATATTACTAAAGAGCTAAGTAAAATACCTAATAATGACTCACTAACACAGCAAGCTCGAGCAAGAAACACCAAGCTTAAGCTGAATAAAAAAGACTAATCTACTTTACTATTTTTGTAATCCCAACCCTATTCACCATAGATAGAACATCTTCTAGTACGAGTATATGAATAGAACCAGTTACAGGTAATAATGAACTTCATAACAATGTAGTAATAATCACTACATAGTATTAAACAAAGTCGCTTTTTCTGTCCTTATGTGCGTGTAAATCTTCAAAACTACGCAACAAATTTTGATGCGGTTTTTTTAATAGATATAGTGATTCAAAAAGAAGTGGTTTATGTATAATAAATAACATCCATTGAATAGTGTTAACATACTGTTTTTTGAGGTTCATAATGTGATGTTGTAAATAATTTAATTTTTTCCGCTTCAACATTACAAACGAGATAAGTCATAAAAAAATGCGTTTTCCTTTTTTTTCGATCAAAACCAAATTGCATAGCATTGCGGCCTAGTCACTCAATATGATGATACTTACATATCAATAAATTAAAACACGAGATATCATTCAGAATTTATTTATGAGATTAAAGTCTTTGACAGCAAAGTTGCGCCAACTGGTGAGCAGGAAAACGGTAGTTCCTATTAAGTCCCACATCTTTACTGAAACTTATGGAGAGAGAGGGAATTCATACAATCATCACTTATTAAATAAAAAATACTTATGATGAAGCAATATATATGGTCTTTGACATTAGCCTGTTCCAAATGAAGCTAATAAAAAAAAGCTAGCTGTCAGATCCATTTTGCTTGACACTTCTTGACAGTGTTGCCACCTGAGCCTTTTGTAGCTTGATCTAGCATTTTTAGTATAGGTGGACTCTTTTTTTAACGATTTAGCCCGAAAAGGGGAATCTAGCTGTTGTTCACTGTCTTGAAAATATTACCAAATTATGAAGTTTTCGACATGCTAACAAGTACGTTTTGCTAATTCATCGATGACATTTTTTAAGACGCTCGAAAATGACTTCATGACATGATTATTTCAGCTAGCCCTTTTTAACTTCACAAAGGACTTTTTCTAAAACTAAGGTGACAACACTGCTTCTTGACAGTGACAGGCAAAAATAAGACATTAGAGAAATATCCATCAGCTTTATTTATATCGTTTCATAGCTTGTTTTAAGGCATCAGAAGCCTTTTCCTTGAATTGAACTATGTTGGCATTCGCGTAATTGAATCTTAAAATTGAAAAGCCTATATTAAACCCACAACACAAACATCTGACAGTTAAGAATGGCTTCTCATCTCAGTACTAAAGATCGTTTATTATCCATCGTTGATGATATGGAGCTAATTGCAAAGTTTGTATCAAAGTTGTACTATTAGTATCTCTCAATAATAACTTAAGTTAATCTTACAATGCGATTTGTTGTAGAGAAATTATAGAAGTATCTATTGCTCCAAAGTCTCAAAGCTCTCAGCGGCAGACCACGCTCAGTTAACGGATTTACTTCTCGCCAAAGATGTTGAACTTAAGCAAACCTTGGAACTTGCTGAAGAGCAGGCAAAAATACAGCAGAAAATGAATGAGCTTAAGGCTGAAGTTGATAATAAGGTTTGTCTATTTAAACTTAATGATTTAAGCAAAATACAATCCAATGCCAGGCTGATTAGGCCTTTATTCGCCATTTAGAGGTTTACTTTTAAATTATAATTCTACTTTCAATAAAGAGTGCTACATCTTAATGGTGTTTTTAAGCATGTATTTTTATGTATATTGTGACTCAATTTTAAAGATGTTATTTCTTGCATTTTTAACTAGGACCAAGATATTCATCACTTGCAAAGGCAGTTAAAGGATGCGGAACAAATTCTAGCTACTTCATTATATCAAGCAAGACAGAAGCTAGCTTCAATAGTTAAATCAAGGAAACGGCCAGTTTCCTCAGAAGAACTCATAAAATTTGCACACAGGTAATATTATACTATAATGTACAATAAAATTTATTGCCCAGGTTCATCTCATCTTCCTACTATAACATTTATACTTTTGATTTAGGTTAAAAATATGGTAGAGAAAAATTTTGTTTAATTTTTTACTATTTCCAAAAATTTTGATATTTACTTGGTTTGCATATAAGTTTAGAATATTGAAATATACACAAAAATATGAAAAACACAGATGATCTTACAAAGACACTTCTTTTTTATTCAGCTCAATTTTTTGTATGTTAAGTTTTTGGTTCACAAAATTATTCAGGATTTTGTTTCAGTAATAATCTAAAAAAACATCAATTTAAGTATCCATAGTTCGGGATTTAGACAAAATCCATCTACAAAAAAAACCTTGAGGATACTTGTAAATTTCTTTCAAAAATTCTGTACAGTTATGTCATGATAACATGAAAGTAGTTTTTTTGGGTCAGCGGTTTGATTATTCTAGTTAATTGATATGCTGAAATAGCAATGTTATATTATTTTAAGAGATGGCCGTAATACCTCTGTTGACGTTCATAAAAAAATACACATTAATGAAAATTACATAACATGCATTTGTTATAGTACTAGTCTAGGATACTTTTAGCAGGTCAAAGGAGTCATAATTATGTTTGCTTGGCACAATATGCTTGAGTTAGTGGTCTTGTCTTTACCCTCAAATGATGGACTGCAGTACCTGTTTGTATTTATAATATGGGAACTAAACAAGTTCCCATATTAAAGGTCTGTTTAATTTTAGGCTTGGAGTCCTTAAATAAATGTCTTTTCTTGTTCTGTTCTTCCATGAAGAAATGTTTTCAGTCCGAGTTCATACAAGTCTCTATGACACTAGAAAATAGCACATATAATGATGTTTTATTATTTCATCATCATCATTATATATTCATCATAACCTTCTCAACTAATATAATGAACATGCTAACCATCCATTTCACAGCCATCAAACATGAGCTGAGATAAATAATTCCTCATTATATCAATGCATTACTCACTTCCGAAATTTGTTTTCATTAGAATAAGCGCGTCGAACGCAGTCAGCGCGCCGTTGTCATGGCAACCGGGAGATCCTCGTCGGCCGTACCCGACAGACCTGGAGATGCGTCTGGGTATGATCGGCCGCCTCAGCGATCTTCCAGTCAATGGTCACACGCCGTCAACGCTCAACGAACTGCATCGAATCACAACTGGTGGAGGTATTTGTGACTTGAATTAGTCATTGCATATCTTTTGTCTAAACATTATTAGAAGCAAAACGTGTTTCTAATGATTGTACTTTGTTCGTATTTCCCCTTACTGTTTCCTTATGAGGTTGGCTTTATCAAATTGAATGAATTCATTAATAATTCCAATTAATTTCTCAGAAAATGTATGTGTAACGATTGATTCATATTGAAAGTAAAAAGTAGATGAATTGATCTCACACTGGCTTGATAAACTTACTAGATGCAAAATCTCACTCAAAAAGTGTCCGCAGCAAAAGTCTGCCATTCGCATTAGTTGGGCAGAATTTTCATTTCTAATCATGTCATAGTGATATAGTATGCTCGTGCTTTTGACGCCCTTTTATGACGCGTTAAGGTAAAAACTGTTATGTCATGTCATGCTGGGCATAGGCCACCCAATAGCATGGATATGTGAAGGGCAGTCCGTAACCGACCACTTCTATTCAGATTGGTTGGTGTTTACTTTGAGTTACTTTATTTGCCTTCGAATGAACTCTCTGCCAAACTTAGGTGTTCTAATTTTATGAATAACAATAACAATGTTTTATTTGGTGTAACGGTTGAGGTTCGTAAGGGTTTCGATCTCCAGGCAGTAAAAACATTTATCTGCATGAACATGTCTGTTTGTAATCGTCTTGGTGTTTTCTATGTGTAATATGCATATATTTACAATAAAAAAAGTATGATGATCCGTTGTTTAGTACCCATATTACAGGCTAAATGCTTAGTTTGGGACTAGATGGCGCTGTGTGTGTGTCAGTAGATATTAATTATTATTATTTGTTTCCCTTGTAGTGCCAGCCCCTGCCACAAACCAGTTCACGTGGCATCCGTCGGGCGAATTGCACATGTCGGTTGGAGGGCGGCAACTCTGTAGCGATCGATGCACGCGGCAAAGATGGGCACGCGCAAGAGGACGTTGAAGTGATGTCAACAGATTCGAGCTCAAGTTCTAGCAGCGATTCTCAATGAAAATATTTAAATAGCGCTTGTGGGACCGTAATAACATGAATATTATATGAGTGCATGGTAAAGGTACCATTTGTGAGTATTTTCCAACGCAACAGGCGCGGGACGTTATTGTTGAAGTGGGCAGAATTTTTGACACTCAAATAAATATGTCTTTCTATAAGTACACCTAAGATGTAATTAAATTTAAATGTACATGTACTAAGTATTTTCAATAAGTAACAGAATTAATAAATTACAAGGTGGTTTTATTCAATTTATAACCTTAGGAGGTAGTTAAAATGCAAGAGCAAGCACAAGAGGTTTAGAATCGTAAAAAGTAAAGTACTTTTAAATGCGGCTTTGTCGTCATTTCAGATCCACCCTTAGGTAACAATTATCGAAGCCCTAAGTTGCCCAATTTAACTGGTCTCTGCTCTGTCAAGGCAGAATAGACCCTGGGCATCTGATTATGGTAGGAAACTATTTATGTAGAACATCGAGTACATCTGGCACTTGAGAAGTAATCGAGATATAATAAACTATAAACTTATAGGAGCATTGGCATTGCTTAGCAACAGTAGTTACTATGGTTTCAATATTTTATGTATAGAATCTGACATTGTCAGCATACGTAAATATTTTATCAAAGAATTAAATAGGTAGTGAATTAAAATGGGTGAAAGGGCTCCCGTATCTGCAGAAGATACGTTAGTACGATATGACAATCCTGTGTTGGTTACCAAACAACCCGATAAATCGGTATGTAATAAAGGTATTTTAGAATGAATTTTATGAGATTACCAAACAATTCTTACGAAGATTAGCCTAAGAAGTTAATTGAATTTAAACGGACTGGTTCGACCTCGGAGACCACTTCCTAACAGGAAACCGACACACAACGCTTTTCGTTGCTTTTCCAAATGTGTTGCCAGAGACCTAATTCCTATTTTTCCTTTACCCTGTCCTAGTCTAAACGGTAGTAACGGACTAACGGTAACGTCCCTTGGTACCGATTGCGTCTAAGGTTGTAAAATAGGTATTCGAGTGACCATGAGTTGGGGAACCTGTGACTTAACATCAGGTTAACCGTAGCATCGCCTTAATTGAAAAACAACGGAATTTTTGGTGTCGTTGTATTGATGACTATTAATTCCATGGTTTAAAAGAGAAGGCCATGTTAGGTAATAAGTTTGTGTTAAATAGATTAAGGCATACAAGGTATTGCATGTAGGGTCGGCGTTTGCAAATTTATGAGACGCGAGTTTGGATTGACATGGAATATTGCACTCATTTTGGGGGTGATACTCCAGTTTCTTCCTCTTGACTTGGCATACGTTAAAGAGCAGCGCGAGTCTTCGATAAGTGGATAAATTCTCTCAGTCTATATTTTCTACCGCCTGAATCACTTTCCGATTGTTCCTGAAGCTAATTTCCAACAACGAGCTTATTTCTATCTCTAGATCTAGATCTCGAAATTTTTAATATCCCAAACTAAATAATTTGAAATCTTTGGGTACGGCAAAACAGTAACCACTGAAAGTTTTCTGGAGCGATACGAAATTCCAGCCTTTTAAATGAAGTAGTAAGGTAGGTAAGCTTCTGGATCTGGAATAGTAGGTATTTCTGTGATCTTTGGTCTATAAAACATTTATAAACAGCGGTATTACTAATCATTAAGAAAACTGAACGCTACTTTGATGCAAGTATAATTTAATAAATAAAGGTAGGTCTATTGGCCGGGCTCTGTTGAACCTATTAACTAGGTTCACAAGAGAGCCCGACCTACAATGTGAACTTACTTTTATTGAATATTAAAAAGCTTCGATCGTGAAAAAGTTGGTAATAATAGAAGCTTTAAAGTTAAACAATTTCAGGTATCACCCCGTGGTGCGACTGCGGCACAACCTTGTATACCAACCGAAGCAAAACGTGAAACCGAAGAGATCTTAAATGCTATTTTACCTCCGAAAGAATGGGAAGAGGATGGTCAAATATGGACACAGAAGGTAATTGAAGTATTATTTAAGAATTTGTAATACCTACCTACATAACGTCTGAATGTAGGGCCTTTGTTGGGTGAGTTAGACTATGGACGACTGCATACTGCGGGTGTTACGATGGAGAAGGGTTCAGATGGAATAAGGAATGAGTACTCGTATAACAAAGGAAGACTGAAAGTGGCATTAATGACTGAGAAACTGAAAAGAAGGCAGAACAAACATTTTTCTTACTTACGTACATGTGATGTACCTACTTACTTATTGCCCTTGTTCAAAGACCGAAAGTGGATCTTGGCTTTTGACATGAGATGTCGATACTCCGATCTATCTTCAGACCACTGTCGGGGCATGATACCCATATAGTGAACAGATAGGATACAGGCAGTGAAATTACAAAATACTCAAACTTTTAGGTCACTAGTGAGTAGAGTAGTACTCTGTGGCTTTTTCTAGTGATCACGGATGTAGGTAACTACTTTTATGGTGTACCTACATAGTACAAGCGACAGAACTAACATCCAACCAGATGGGCGAATTATTAACATTTCTATATAAAAAACTCGTTTTTAACACTAAATGGTCAAGCCGAATAGTGATTTACAGTGCTTAAATCACTTCAGATTACAAAGAGTCCGATTGTGCCTAAACCTACTGTATCATCATCAGCATATAGTCATTGTAGGGCACGGGTCTTCCAGCTCATCATAGATTTAACGCAGCGATTTAAACTCAACGTGAAGCTCACTAGACCATGTGAAGAGTACTTACTCCCAAAACTAATGTCTCGTTTAGATATCATCAACCCCGGCAACGAGGTTGGACGTGATAAACCTGCAAGAAATGCTCGACACTCGCTTGCAGCAGCGGCAAGCCCGCGAGACAGGGATCTGTCCCGTCCGGCGACAGTTGTATACGCAGTGTTTCGATGAACTAATAAGACAGGTTGGTTGGTACTTATACACACACACGCATTGTTACACAATAACAATACATAGATTTTTATGGAATGGATGAATTTAGGAATTGAATTCATCCAGTATCAATGGCCTTCTAGCCAACCACTGTATTCTAAAACTTATTTTAAAATTAGAAAAAAAACTTCTATTGGTCAATGTCAATATTAAAATATTTTTCATTCAAAACCCAAGTGAAAAATTATCTAAAATCTCTAGTCATAACTACAAAGTTGTGTTTATCGATTTATAGGTGACCATAAATTGTGGCGAAAGAGGACTTTTGCTGTTAAGAGTACGTGATGAAGCAAGAATTACCATGGAGGCGTATCAAACCTTGTACTGTAGTTCTATTGCTTTCGGTATGAGGAAAGCGTTACAGGTAGGTACACCGTAATAATAAATATTTAACCTATTAAGCTTTTAAGGTGAAGGAAAACGTGAGGAAACCTGCGCGCACGCCTGCGAAGAGACTCAGCAATGGGCCCGCGTGGACGACTAAGGCCTAGTCTCCCTATACGGGTAGGCTCGTGCCCCTCGGTGGGGATGTTTAATGAGCTGATGATGAACCTATTAAAATTGAATATCTGATATTTTTTGTTGGTTAAATAGATGTCACCAGATGCCATACGTACGGTGGTGGCAGTGCCAGATGTGGTCCCGTAAAATAGAAGTATTTTGCACTTTTTTTCGGTATGAGGCCACTGTAGCTAGTGAAATTCCCGGTAACAAGATATATAGACCTAATATTTATTGAATCGGGTGTTGGGCGCAGTGTGGCATCGGTGAAAAATAACTGTAGTGTTTATCAGTTGTTGGTCTCCATCAAGAGCGCTCTGTCGGGGTCAGGCGCAACACTTACTATTTACGTTATCAAAATAGATACCTATTTCAAATGCAAGTACTAAGGTTGTATCTGAAAGTACTAAACGATAGTTGGAAAAGTCCAAACCAACACGTCCCCTATAGATATGTGTTCGCCACTTGCTAAGTGAACCCAAGGCCAGCGAGCTATCCAACAGGGAAAAGTCCACTCAGGTAAATGCTTTCTCATATTTTAACAGTTAAGTTTATGTTTGAGTATATCTTATTTTTCATATGGCCTTTATTCACATAATTAAAAATCCAAACAGTCGAACAAGGTAAATCCGATCTCATGACCAAGTGCTAAGTTGGAAGCGGAACGTTCATCACTTGAGAAACAGTGCATGGAGTTGAAGCAAAAGACTGAACAGCTTGAGCGCCGCGCTGCGGAATTACGCGCTGCTGAGGAAAAGAGACACCAGGAGGAGTTGTTGGCCTTGAAGAAGACGAATGCTCAATTGAAGGTAATTACTTAAATCATATGCATCCAGACTGATTCCTATATATTTCTTGTACTTCCTTTGGGTTGAGGAAAGTACCCGAAAGATACAGGCATTTTAAATACGTAAAGAATTTTATCTCGATGATTCTTGCACAAAATATCGCCATCTTATGTTTTGCTGATGAAGGTTTTCATCTGATCAGTAGACTGTTGTATTTGATGTATTCAATCTTATTCTATTATTTTCAGGCACAACTGGAGGGTATCATCGCGCCAAAGAAATAAACTCTGACTAGGTATTTTAAAGAATACACCGTGTTAATTATTTTTAAGATATTTTTGTTAATTATTGTTACAGTCAATTTAAATTATGTTCCTCCTTATTGTATAACATTACCTAAAATTTAATAATTAACCATTACATAAATATCATTTTAATTCAAATATTTTGTCATTTCCCATAGGTTCCCATATGGAATCCACTTGTTGTTGGTGACTTTTATTAACTCCGAAAAAGGAGGAGGTTACTCGATTGGACCATATAGGTATATATGCTTGTTTTTGTAGGTTTGTGCGCGGACATCTACGTCGCATATAAACCTATTTCGATTTGATTTTTTGCTAGAAGGAAGATATTTCATGGTACTGATTATTTAAAAATTTTGATGTCAGTCCCACCAAGTGTCTAACAAACACTTCAGCTTATAATATAGGTTAGTAATACAATTTTCGTCAGTTAGAAAAATAGACAGTTTATTGTTTGAAGTAGGACTGTTTTGTTAAAAAAATATTTAAATAGTTTTGAATCAAGTGTCACCTATGATTTGCATCTCTAAGTGTAGACAATGCTACTAACGGCCATCAGTTACAATATCGCTACATAGTCCGATAACTAATTAGTAGACATGCTCAACGAATTTAAGTACAATGAAACGGCAAGATAATTTTATTAAAATATATATTAAACCATTTAATTGGGACAAACATACAATATTTTCATTAGTTTACAATTCACATATTGATAAAGAGCCTTAAAAATGTATAAAGGGCACACATAGAAAAACATTCTTCCATTCGATACATCAACTATCCATTCATTTAAATATTAATCCAATACTATTATAATTTCATACAGTCACCAGCGGAAATATACACTTTGATGAGATTAATGATGATAGACACGATATACAGTCAGTTTTAGATACGAATTTATTATGGCCTTTAATAAATGCCATATCTACATGATATAAAAGGGAAGTACAAAACGTATTGCCATATACATATTACTAAAAAATGAAATGTAGTCGAAATACAATGTAAGCTTCAACATTACAAACATTGCATAGAATTCATTTGAGAAATTAAGGCACCACATACATAATAATAGATAACTAAAATCACTAAAACATTAAATTAAAATACTAGAACACCAGTAAACATAAATACTGTACGAATTATTAACAATTCACATTTATGTGTAAACTAAAAAACATTAATAAAAACAAGTTTATGGATGTGTCCTGACGCTATGTGATGCCAGATTTGTACACTTTCGGCCGAGCCTAATACTGCGTTAAACGATGGTTTATACAATAATTATATTCTGCAATACACTTGACACCCATCGTTCATTAGTCACCGAGCATCCAATCATATTCCCTAAACGTTTCTTTTACCAGGTACAAGCATCATCATACAGTCAAACATTAAAACTTGCACGGAATGGAAATTATTAATATTTAAATACGTAAAGTATTCCAAGAATAATGTTCTATTCAAAATAGACAGCTACTACTTATCCATAAAATCTAAAAATGTCCGTCGCAAAAATAAAAAAATATAAAAATTGTGAATAAAAATGCAAATAAAATGTACCTCGTTGGTGGATTTCTTCAAAATTGCCATTTTACGTAACACAAGAAGTCGGTGGAATTCTAAAAGTTATTATCACAGTTCATAATACATAAAGTAGATGGAAACTCGTTAAGTGACATTTCGCTGGTCGTTTCGTTGAAGAAATCTACAATCGAGTCGTGGTTCGTATCGTGGAGTAGTTATCGCGGGCCGATGATTGTCGAGTGCGAGGTACGTGCGACGGCAGTGGAGGAGACTGTAGGGTGGACAAATCTATCACTTTTGATGGACTGTTAAATAACATTGCGAGCGTCAGGGTTTACTGATGGTCTGTGTAGGCGGTCAGACGCTCCGCTGGCCCCACAGGAATGGCGGTAACTCTCCCAGCACCACCATCTAATAGGGGATTAACCACCTGCACAATATCGGGCTGAAGAGACCCCTCTGTGCCCTCCGCCTCCCCTAGGCTCATTCCTCCCTCTTCTAAATCACTTGGCGCCGTCTCACTAAGCGGACTAGTGGTCAATTCCAGTGATATAATTTTCTCTTGCGTTGTCTCCACCTGTAGATTACACAAAATGTAGTTTCGATCCAGTTAATAATTTCTACTATCGATGTTAATGAACTAGGAAAAAAAACAAATTAAAATAATATGGCGTCTAATCTAGTTGCTATGGGGTTAGATGATTTTTTGTACAAGTATCTAAAAATTACTAGGTCAGTAATAAAACATAAACATCAGAAGTTTTTTATGATTAATGATTTAAGTTTTATTAATGATCACCATATAAAAATATGTACACAACAAGTAAGATAGTGGGGTCGAACATCCCACAGTAACAATTCATATACCAAAAGAACATAAAAATTGGTTAGTGAGCTAAAATAAAAAAAGCGCGTTAGTATTTGCGTTGCAAAAAAGCTGCAATCAAACTAAAACAAATACTTTGATATAAATACAACAAACCATTTACTTTGTTCGGTGAAGTTTCCCGTGTCTAGAATCCAGGTATCGTCTGACAAATGATACACAATATTATAATCATGCCATGCCACATTCATGCAACACTCGTGTAGAAATAAATACATAGAATATTAAATAACATAATTTTATAACACAGTTTACGCCAAATTGACCACAAAATCACAAAGAAATTTTGAAAAGATTGCAGTACAACATAGATCGAATAAAAAAATAAAATATCAAGCCCTTTGTACCATGAGATTAGTAGAGTGTCAGTGTGTGAGCTAAGAATTTGTCTACTTCGTCTACACTACTTCAGAATGGTGTTTCACGATTGTGCCATACATCATTATGTGCGTCTAATAGGCCCCGCAATATTAAATACCGGGTGTTTATACACGACGTAAACGAGGATCTGTCTTTCTTCAGTATAAGTACCTATTTGTCGATTATAAATAAATATCAGTATTTTTTGTCAGTCTTTATTGTTACTAAGTCAGTCATGAATGTCATTTTATATTTCTGCAGCGTCTAATTGCACATAAAGCTAAGCGTTTCGTAAAATACAAAAGATAAATTAAAACCACACACGTTATGGCATTGTGTACAGCGTCTTGTTATTGCCATAATGTAGTGATTACTTTCTGTAGCTCAAGTTAAATATTGCCAAGCAAAATCACTGGATTGTTTAGCTAAACTATTCTAATAGATTTTAGATAGCGCTGGTGGCTGGATAATATATTCATTACACTATGGCAACACTAAATAGCACAATTTACAGTGCGTGGCGACGCGTACCTCTTTCTCAATGACTTTCTCAATGTATTCGATTGTCCGCACTTTAGTCTCGCCGGTGGATGGGCACACGTATTCTTCGGTGCGTAGTGTAATGCGCTCGTCTAACAATTTTTCTTTCTCCTTCACGGCTACTATAGGCCCCGGTTTTGTACGTAACGCGATACGTGGTAGAGGCCATTTCTATAATTTGTAAAGCCAATTTGACATTCACAACCCATCATTGACATGGACGAAGTGCGCCAACCAAGCAACACTTATACCCCACTCACATAATGAGAAACAAACATGTTAGCATTCAGTTATGACAATCAATTTGCAATAATGTAACAGACAAACAAAAATAAAGAAACAGGAAACTGGTATGTTAAAAGGAAATGTTTAAAATTATATCAGAACATAAAATAAGAGCCAGGGCTTTATTAATTGAGGAGATGTAATGAAACACCAACTATCGTTTATGTTAATGAACATTCAATGTTAACTGTTAAAGACAAACAACATTTAATTTATTAATGGATTATGCTCAAACATTCTTAAAGTCAATGGCAAAAATGAACATAACATAATTTTCCTAAAAAAACCTCAGTTGTATTTTATGTTGTGGTTCATTTTTACCATCAATGTGAATAGGCTTAGTACTTTTGATTGGACAACTTTATTTATTTTTACTAGAAATATCATCATTTACCTCGGACGGTGACATTTCCCTCGTAGGAACTTCGCCTATGATATCATGTGCTGGTCCCACCATGCTTTTTATCACGTTTTGTGATTCAATCGCCTCCTATAATTATACATTTAAACATAATTAATAACTGGAGCAACATTTTGTCCAAATGTACATATTATTTACGTGTGCCTAAAAATCTGTAAGTCTGTATCACTCGAATGAATTCTATTTAAGAATAAGAATATATTTGTTGTCTCTCTTCAAACATTTAACAAATAAAAATTCAAAATTTAAAAAAACAAGTACTTTGAGACAAAGGGAAGGAGCTCAGCTGAGTTTGCAACGAGAACAATCCCGAGCATCGCTGTTTTTCAGCTACTCCCCTTACAATCTTTAATATTACATAAGTATGTTGCGTTTTTATAATAAGATAAGTGAAACAATGACAAAGAAAAAACATAAATTAAATCCTACTTTATTTCTGCCCGAACTTTCTGTGTGTAAATGTAAGAGGTATTTGTGTTGGTGAGTGTGTAATTGATTATTTGTAAATGAGTGTGTGAGCGTATGTGTATGTATTTGTTTACTAATTTAAAATGAAAAATGATCTAAGAGCTATATTTGCAGCGTAAGAATGTTTCAAGTCTTCAGTCATATATTGTTTTTGAAGTAAGGCAGTTTTGTATTTTACTTTAAAACTCTGAGATGACATTGAAAGACGTAGTGGTGGAGGTAGGTCATTCCATATTTTCGTTGCCATAAACTTGAAACATCCTCTGTAAAAAGTGAATAGCGCTCATATTCGTGTTGTTGCGGCGTGTGTCTGTGACAGGCGCCGTTTCAACTCATGCCGAGGCGGGGCCTTTTGACCTTTTTGTTATTTTTTTGTTAATTTTTTCTTTTTCTTTTTTTTTAAATACTATTTTTATACTTATAAGATTTGTTGTTATTTGTGAAATCTGTTTTAAAAAGGGTCAATGAATGTTTTTTCTTTCTTCTTTCTTTCTTTCATATTCAGGATACCTCTGTTGTTCATGAATGGAGTAATGTGCGCTCGTCTCAGCACATTAAAACAAAACCTTATACATGCATTTTGCACTCTCTGGATACATCTCTCCGTGCTACTATTAAGTCTAGGTCCATAAATAGCGTCACAATAATTAAAAGGTGATAACACATCGTATTCGGAGATCTTCACTGATGTACGACCTTATTTTATACAGGATCTTCAATTTATAAAATGCGTTTCTAACTTTCTCACTAATATGCTGTTCGTATTTTTGTCCGCTGTCTATGATTAGTCCCAAGTTACGTGCACTTGACAATTCTTCTATGGGGTACCCATCTATTTCAATTGATTTATTATGATATTTTACCTGTTCAATTTGTTTTTTGGTACTTAGAATCAACATTTTTGACTTTGTAGGGTTGAGAGTTAACGAATTTTTTAACGACCAATCATTTATTCATTGGAGATCGCAATTGATATTTACGACAGCCTCTTTTGCATCTTTTGCGTGGAATAAGTGATATAGTTGTGTATCATCTGCGTACAAATGGTTTTTAAATTAGAAGGTAAGTCTGCTGTATAGGTTGTAAAGAGAACCGGACTAAGAATTGAGCCTTGTGGCACGCCGCGCGTAAGTCTCCCAATATTTGAGCATTTTTTCTGCCATCATCACCCTCAATCACAACAACCTGTTCTCTATTTGTAAGAAATGTTTTCAACCATAAACAAGTGTCACTTGAAAAACGGTATGCGGAGAGTTTGTCTAGTAGTATGTCTGGATGTAAGCAATCAAATGCCCTTGAAAAATCAAGTAGAATCAATATACTACTTAAACCTCTGTCTGAAGCTTCAGTAAGGTTACCTGCAACATGTAGTAGAGCACTTTCTGTACTATGGCCCTTACGGAACCCTGATTGTAATTTTGGCACTATTTGCTCTTTTTCTAAATATTCTGCAATCTGTTTGAGCACTACTCTTTCAAGTACTTTCGATAAAGTAGGTAAGATCGATATCGGACGTAGGTCTTTCATTTGCTCAGCGGAGTCATTTTTTGGAATTGATTTGATTATTGCCGTTTTCCAACATGTGTTTGGAGATGTACAAAATGATTGACACTACATATCTTAGAAATAATCGAGATGATTATATAATTAAACATTTCTCTTCAATCGAGTGTTGAAGAAGAATGTATTTCACCAAAATTATGGTGGGATCTTAATTTTAAATCTCGTTAAAATGGCATAGCTGTTCTCGGTTCTTAGGTGTGAAAACCGATCGATTATAACGATGATGATGACATCCATGTGGTGTCGTGGTTAAGTTGTATTGGCCGGTGTTTTCTATCTAAATATGTTTAACAAAAATATGTTCATCCGCTGTTCAGTATACGCCACACTTGTATGAATTAGGGCTAAATGACGCTATTTAAATGTCTGTGGATATTTAAGTATCATTTATTTACTTATAAGTCACCGAATGGAGGGCCACACCACCAGTATGCAAATGCATGCCTGCTGCACTTGGGGGGCATACCCCCCACATACCATAGTATGTCGTCTCTAAACTAGTCCATTACTAAGATAACAAATGCATCATTGTCGACAGTTCACCACCATTTGCTTAGTGCTTGTTAGCTTACTTATTTTATTTAAACCCTAAGCCAGGGCACCCATTTTCACAACAGTTTCATTGGTTTTCAACTCTTAAACAGTGGATTAAAGTTCAAAGTCGTGTTTTCTCTGACAGAGCCTGGTTAAAGGTTAAATAGGGGTTGAAATAATTTAGATACCTGTTCCAAGGACCTCAGCCTGGCCGCTCGCCACGCGGCACGTCGCGCGGCCCGTGTAGCCGCGTCTTCACCCTCACCACGGCGACGTTGGGACTTGGCCGACGGACTCACAGCACCCATTGACACACTGACCAAAAACATTACTTCTTCAGTGTCTTTACACTTATCTAATTCGTTGGTGATGGAGACTACAACATTGTGTTTGTTGGATATATTTGACTGAAGGATTGATAGTATTGGATTTTATCAAAATGTGAATAATATTATTTTTATGCGCTACTATTAATACATGAAACAACTCCCAAGTTTTTTTAATAAACTTCTATAGGTCTTTGTCACTCTTGATAAAAACTATCGGTTTCTCGACATGTTAAACTTTAAAGTTGCGTCTAATTTCGTCCAATATAATTAAATACCATTATTTGTTATACATTGAAACCATTCTCAAGAATCATTATAACTCTTGATAAGCTACTTAGTTTTAAGTTTACCTAAAACAGACCGATAGACAGTCGGGGCGGCAGACTTTGTTTTGTGATATTTAATGATATATAATTATTAAGAAAGTATAGTTTTGTTGTACCACATATGTACCTACCTACGTATGATTAAGCAAACCGTAAATTGGGTGTAGACTTCCAATTTATTAAAGAAATATTAAGTCTTAGCTGTAGCCTTTGATTTGCAAATGCTTAGCTTAAGCTATTACGTAATAATGGTGTAAACAATAAATACCTATGGCCGTTCTCATAAGGCTCTTCGTCTGAGTGCGAGCTGTCTCCGCTCTGGCGGTCCTCCCCAGGGGACCACGAGCGGAGCTCCGTACGCGACAGAGACGACATCTTCCTTTCCTCTTCTTGCTTCAATTTCTCCACCTCATCCGCAGACAGGAATGTGAATACGCGATCTGTTAATATGCAATTATCGTTAATATGTAGGCTGAATATTGGCCATAATGTAATATGTTACCCATAGAGATACTTTTGAGATTCATATCATGTTTTTTTATTAAAAGCCATTGAAGTTAAATTTATTACAAGAAGCTTAAGTTGTAACTGTTAATAAGTTGTTTATCTTGCTTACATAGCAAGATGAATAAATATCTTCCTAAGGATAAGCAAACACTAACTTCTTATTTGTTACTTTTAAAACAAACCAACAGTAGTGTTATCAAACTCATATTCAAAGTAAAAACTGTTAAAATTAAGTTACACTTAATTCAGGCAGTAGTACATACCTGGTTTTGGCGATGGCTTGTGACTTTCTTCCATTGCGTTTTCAAAGAACTTCTTCTTATCGCTGACAGACGCCTTCACAATATTAGCGGAATGAGGCGGGGAAGCCTATAGAACATACCCGTATTTATCATAAACAATGTACATACATAAGGAATCAAATTACAAGTAAATAATGAGTAAAGAATAAAATAAAAAAGCTAATGATATTTACAAGCATGAAAATCCCGTCTCCATTCATAACACCCATGCAGTAAGTTGTTAATATTAATCAGCAGTATTGATATTAAAAAATAATAATATAGTAAATGTAAGTAACCAAAACATGCAAAATATAAGTAATTGCAAGTTAATAAAACAACATAATTTGGGTAAATAACGAAAAAAATGGGTATGGAGAGATGATCGGTGGGCGAGTTTTGTCAGTATTCTGGTTGAGTTGTCGACGAACACAATCAAAAGAAGCTGAGTGTGTGAGGTAATGAGGCCGTACATTGATGTTTACCTCGCCGATGGCGAAGGCTTGATTTTGCTGCTCCGTGCGGGTTTCAGGGTGGATGCGGGCGAGGAACTGCCATCCCTCACGAATTCCGATTTACAAGACAATTCGTCCAATTCGGGAGCAGTTGTCACCTCGCCAAAACGAACTCTTCTCTCTGATTGAACACTTTTGGGCAGGTCGCTGGCGTATTGTGGAACTGTATCAGTCACGTTAGCGTTTATATCCCTTCCCGTGCTTACTGAGGGGGACACCTGCGCTCTATGAGTTCTACTACTTTCATTTGTGCTAATAGGGACAGTGCAAGTGTATGGATTGAAAGTTCCTGCTACCGTAGTTAGGGATGGATATGGATTAAAGGATGCTATAGGCGGATACGTGGTGGAATGAACCATGCCTGGGAATATGCTCTTAAGTCGTAAATCCTTTAAAGATTCATGTATAGGCGTGGGACCTGGACTGTCATCGTAATAGGATGCGTCTGGATGTAAGTTGCAGGGTGAATGCGGAACGTGTGAGACTTTGGGCAAAGTTCCGTAATGCACCTGTAATAGCTCTGGTGGGTCGGGTTCCACGTTTGGACTAACTGATAATTCGTTATAGTAATCTTCACTATTTAGAGAAGGATAATCGAATGTACGGAAGACTTGTTGGGGTGGTACTTCTGATATAATGGCAGGACGTTTGCAGTCTGCAAGAGACTGCAAAGCAAATGCCGGATTAGTAGTGTAATTGACAGGCGGTGGGATTTCGGCATCAGGTGTGGTAGAAGTTGTGGACTGCATAGATGTTTCCGCTTCAGTGGGTTCGGGCAAAACAATTCGTTGGGGAATTACTGTGATAACCGGGACACTAATCTCCTTATGTGATGGAGCGTCAATGAATTCAGTATCGAACAGAGGCGGTGGGGGAATGATTAGATTGTCCGGTATTACGAGATTCGGTTTGGGCACTGGTTTTGCCGATTCCACCTCGGCTTTCAGCGGACGGTTTCGGATTAGTAAAGATTCGACTGCCGCGCATGCAACGTTAGTGTCTGATGTCGGTTCCGTTGAGGCTTCATGCGTCTCATGCAGGCCAGGTGGGGGGTTCGCTTTCGTTTCGTTCGACATGTGATCGTTTTGTTCAGATTCAGTTGGCTCCGGGGTGAAACTAACTCGTTTCATGTGTGGTTTTCGTGGCACTTGTGGTTTCTGTTTAGGTGGAGGTGGCGGCGCCTGCAGCGGGCGCTGTGTCGGGCGCGGTGTGGTCGTCGTCTCGTCCACGGACGTTCCTTCATCGGCGGGCGGGGCAGGGGGAGTCGGGGTGTAGGGGGGCGGCGTCTTCACTTTCTGCTGAGTGAACACAGCGAGCGGCGAGGGGAGAGCCGCTTGCGAGCTAGACGTCTAACCAAACCAATACAACACTGTACTTACGCAACATATCATTTAGCAATGCGTTCAAACCGTATAAAGCGCGAGATACCGCTAGATCTTTAACGCTACGCTATCTCATACTTTGGATTTAGCGATGCTACTTGCATGAAAATATTCTTTTAAAAACGTAGCACACAATTTAAATCGTTAACAAAAATGACAAAGAAATTACGAATGCTTACGGGGGAAAAATAATCTTCCAAAATAAATGTCGTCAAACATGCGTGAAAATCAAAGTAAAGTAAACTTTATTTTCTGAAACATTATGTATTTATATGCAACACTAAAACATAACGTCAATTAGAATCATTTTATAGCTTAAAATTAATAATGATTATTGTTTGAATGATAAGTTTTATCACACATCAAAATAAATTTGGCATGGCAGTTACAAACTTTCAATTTGACCAAATTACATAGCTCTCTTAATTCAAGATAACAATAAATCTATCTTTTAATTGTATAAAATACATTTAAACTTAGATCAGCTAAAAAATAAAAAAAACTGATATGTCCGAAGCTTGAATACAGAAAACTTGGGAGATCTTAATTGAAAATTATGGGCAATCAAGTTAAGGCGAAACTTACATGGAGATGCATAGTTGATCAGTCATAAAAATTGGTCTTTTGTAATAAAAGATTATGTAATATTATTTTATAATTACTAGAGTCAGAAGTATATGTGTTACATGGTATATTCCAGTAGGTTTATGTTATATTTTGTATAATGTATACAGTAGGTATTTATTGGTCAATTGGCAGTTCATTACAAACGAGTATTCTTTGTTTATTTATACGTGTACGAGTATGGTAGTGTAACTTGTAAGTTACTTATTTAGACGGAATTTTTTACTTTAATTCTTATGTAGGTATATTTATGTTATACATATATTTACTAGAATATTTTTATCAGGATTCACATAATAGCAGTTTCAACACTAATCAAAAACACAATTATAACGTTATGTATGTTTCAATTATATTTTACAGGAAATACTAAATTTAACTACCAAACAATACTCTATGAGTAAAATCGTTCTAAATGCATACAAAAGTGTGCAAAATAGTTAACAGTTTTTATATTAGTAATATGTATACATATATGTGCAAATTATTTTAAAATTGTAATATTGATTTTAACAAATTACATATTTCAATGTTTAAATAGTCCTCGTAACTAAACAGTTACTAAGCAACTTTACAATTATATAGATCAAACGTCTTATCATTGTTACATAAAAACTCTTTTTATTAATTAATTTAATGAAATTCCTATTATAAAAATCATATTATAATTATATACCATAATTCAGTGGGATATTCACCAACAATTAGTAACTATTTACATCCATGAAGCCACAATATTGTAAATATTATACTTTTTCATTAGTATTTTGATTGCGACTAATAATTTTATCATAAAATCGTGTATTTTATTAAATATCTTAGTTTTGAAACCACAAATTGGAATTGTAACTTCAAGTAACTTTATACAAATATAAATGGACACAAATATTCTTTCATTTACTATTTATTACAATTTGGACAGAACATTTAATTAATATACTATGTGTTTCCTTCCGTTTCCTCTGCGTTTGTAGTCTGCAATGGATGCAATACGCTCAATCAATATACTATATTGTTATCTCAGATTTATTTGTTTTCTAGACAGAGACTGGTTATAAAGCTAACACATGACGACATTGATCTAAGCTACAATAACTCAAAATAATACATCTATCTTTGTTCTATGATGTTAAAATAAATTTAGAACATTATCTTATTACATTCATATTTTAATGTAATATCCAACGAACAAGAATTAAAAAGGGTCCATGCATGATACTGCCTAATTCACATTTAGTCAATGAAATACTAAAAGTTATTTTGTATAATAACTATAATCACATCAATTAGCTTATAGTAAACAAGTGTGATAGGTATTCCTATGAAGTGCCACCCTTCCGAAGTATAACTAATACGTAAAATATATAAACATTTATTTTGGAAGATAAGAAATTCAATAAAAAATACTTACAATACTTGATAAAAAACAACAATATGTATATTTTCATGCAAGCAATAAGTTTATACTACAAATATACAAAGTGCATGCTGTCAACATTCAATAATTATAGACTAGTCAACCATGCAAAATAATATTGCAAAGTTGACTTATGTTCAACCCGAGGAAGTTAATCAAGAATATAATACCAAGCTAAGAAATGTACGTCATGCTAAATTATATCTAAATACAAAGCCAATAAAATACATACGAGTTTCTTAAATTTTGAAAAAAATATGTGTAATTAATTTGTCAAATTTACAGTTCATGCGCGGAATTGATAATATTAAATAGTAGATCTTAGTCGTAAATTTTAAAGCATAATGTTTTAGCAGAGCGCTCATTAAATGATAATTTTAAGCAGCGACTGTTACTATATTATCATTTTATTAATTCCTTTATCTTCAATCGATATAACCTTCTGTATAGTGTGCAAAATTCACTCAAAACTACTTAAAGCTAGTCATAAAGCTCCAGTCTCACAAATCTACTTTTTAAAAGATGTATCTTTAGAAGGATTGCGCGTATTAGACATGAGTTGAATAATTATGTACACAACCCTAAAAATTCATTTGTCTAATATGTGCAAACCGTTCTAACCGATATTAAAGTCAGAAGCACAAAGAGATAGAAACAGAAGCTAAAGAAAGTAGAAGATCACGTTAAGGTCTTTAGTTCCTATCTTTTTGTGTAAGAAAGTGTGGTATCAGATATAAAAAGGTGAGAATCCTAAAAATATACGTGTTTTTTACGTATATTTAACACGTACAACACAACATTATTTAACACGTACAACGTATAGCTCACATTACTAATCTGGCAACTATGTAACATAGTAGCAGAGTGAAAGACTTTTATTTCTCTAATCTTATTATCTTTAAAAAATGACCAATGATGTTATAAATCTCAATAATCTGTATGTCGCGCCATCTATCGCGTTTAAATAAATGTGCTACAAATTCACGGAGCGGATTCTAACCTGATTGTATCTGATGTGTATTTGAATATTAGCTTGATATTTATGTTGTGTAGCTGTACAGAAGTTAAAGTCAATGTCTGACCTGAGGTTGGAGCGTGTGTTTTGACATCACAACGGTGGTAGTCTTGTGCTGCGGCTCGGGAGAAGTGGGCGGCGGTTCTAGCGCCATACTCTCCACAGCGTGCACTATATCTAGCACCTAATGTAAAACATAATCTCCATTTTTAAACGAGAATTTAAAAAAAAGTATGGTTCATAATTATTTAGATGCCAAAACAACATTAAAGAAAACCTTCTGGGTTCTTTACTACATCGATCGAATAAAAGAGAAATAAACTATAGTGCTGTTGGACTAAATAAATTACCTTTTCTGGAGTAGACTTCTCCCGAACTTCTGCGACTTGCTTCTCTTGTTCAAACTCAACTAAATCCTGTTGGAACTGTTGCTCCTGCAAATAAAGTTATGTATTCACATTTTAAATTTGATTTTGAATATTTTAGGTATAATATATTAAGTTCTCTATATTTCAAAAGTAGATAAAGGAAAGCATTGCAAGCTAATTCCTGATGATTTTATGTAATAACAAAAATATTACCTATAGATTAGTGCATTACCTGCTGATGTTGATGCAACGGCTCATCCCGATCCAGACTTGACGTTGAGTGAGACAGAGAGCCGCCTGTGTCCGCCGTCCCGCTCTCGCTACCGGTCTGTGCAAACATTCGCTATGTCTATCTTTTTCTAAGAAGCCGAACTCACTCACAAGTGCAATTTTTTGAACAAGTAGCGTGGCTGAATTAATAAAATAAGTGATTTTAAATCAGACGAAAGTACTAACATGCAATACCTACAAAAAATCAACTATTTATTATGGGTCGAATGCGATAACGGTGAAGACCAATAAGACTTTGGCCGCCAGAAACATAATAATGAAGAACTTGCTCTTGGGTAATAAATTAATATATTAACTTGTTCATTTATCTCAAAAGTCTATGCTTTATATTGACAAATATTCATTGTACTGTGTAGTGGACTCCTAATGATAAGAATGTCAGAATTCGTTGAACCCAATAATCATACTTTAATTCTTTCTTTTCTTTTTAGAGATAAGCTAGCCTGTACTTTATTGTTTCTTACTGTATACTGTAATTGTTACGCTATGTACGAATAAAATAAATAAATAAATAATTCTTTATCTACCTATAGGTAAAGCAATAACATGATAGTTTTTGTGATTCAGTAATTTCAGCCTCTGAGAAAGAACACAGCTAAACCCTTAATGGTCAAAGATTACTGTACCTAAAAATATATTCTATTGTCTTCCTGCCATAAGTCTTCGAATGTATAAGGATAACGGATAACATAGACAATTTAAGTTCCCACTCAGACTACCATATACATGATTTTCATATAATTATTCATGGTAAAAAAACAGGATTTAATTTTAACATGTGACGTATAAAAAAACAGTTCACTGATCGGAACTGTATACTGCCAATAGATAGTGCAAAAAGCGTGATTACAGGATTTACAAATAAAACCTAGTATCAATAGACCAACTGAGACTAAAACCTACCTAAGTCGTTAAGGCTGAAGAACTTTGTATCAATTAATTTTAATGTGACCTAGTCAATGTAACTTACAGTGTACTTCTCCGGCCTAGTGTATCCGTGGCACACGACGAGATGCAGCGGCGCGTTGGTGGCCTGACGTAAAGCGTTGACGGCTTCATTATGCGTAGCGCCCAGTAACGATACGCCGTTCACTTCGAGCAACCGCATGCCCACCTATTTAAAACAGTTATTAAAAGATCTTATTATTAGGCTGATCAATTAACATCGAAAAAAATCATCAAGCGTTATCAATTGAATAATGGAAGCTTTGAGCGCCTCAAAACTGGCAGTCACAAACAATAGTTTTTCTATAGTCTTTTTAATTACAAGCATCGGATATGCAAAAGTAATATGATCGTAAAGGAGGCAGGAAATAAAAAAATCATCACCGGCGTCAATTGTAACTAATAACGAAATATACCGATGCTTGTAAGCATTAATGAAATATGACACAAAAAGTTTGATCACCGGTTGATCTGCTAATCAACTAATAGTTTTAATTAGTGAATAAATAACGAATGTTACGTTAGTCTTTTAATAACCCTGAGTTTTTGTTATTTTGTATAATGAATATGGTATTTAATAATTTGTAAAATATGTATAAAAATCGGTGCCAAACTCGATAAGTTTGAAGTTTTCTTAACAAAGTGCTTATACATTTACCTTGAGCCTGCCATCTCGTCGTGCTGCGCCACCACTGTTTATTTTCGATATAAAAACTCCTTCGTCGTTGGGATCATTAGGGTTACCGCGTTGGCCGTTTAGTCCACCCTTTATATGCATGCCGAGCTTTTCTCCTTCTTGCTTTATAATTGTCAGATCCTGTAGATTTTTATCATTCATTAAAAATCACCGCTATGTGGTTAACAAATTATTACATTTTCAGTGACTATTTTATTTTTACTATGTATCACTGTTCTAATTACAGATACATACTTTTCTATTTATTTCTGTAAGCTCCTCGTGACATAGGTAATGAAGTCTAAAAAGAAAACTAATTTTACAAATATTACAGACAACGTTACATGCAAAGCAAATCATGCACTCTATACAAAGCGTTCATTCTAAGAATACACGATCACGTTTTCAACAAATTTAGCATAAAGCAGACGTTTCACTTTTGACTGTGTATGTTATTGTTGAACAATTATCTAATATTGAAAAGTGTATGCTACATAAAGTACCAAAGAGTATAATCATCTTTGGCGCGGAAGTGTTCTACGATAAACGAAAGCGGTTTTACGAAATAACCATTCAGGATATGTCGGTAGCGGAGCACACTTATTGTTTGGATGGGGATATCTGACATATATATTGTAAAAAATAACACACATAGGTTCGAGATCGACGGGTGACGTTCACACTTACAGTTCCTTCAACAATCTCAACTTGAATGAGACCCTGAATGTGTGTAGCGATGGCCGTCGAGCGCACGTGTGGAACAAAATAATGTATTGTGTATTACAATAGAGTGGCACAACTTCAGTACTAAGGTGATATGTTGATATAAGTCGGTGTTAGCCTAGACTTTGATGGAAAACATGTACTGCATAAAGCAACAGGATTCGCAGCACATACAGTCTATTAGCTCTTTGTCAATTACAGGCGAGTATTATGTGCAAAAGCGTTATTACTTTTCATTGGATTCGATACTGCCAAAAATCTACATTTAAGCAATCAAAACTCGTCTCTGTAAGTGAAATCTGTGAAAACATTAATCCACAATCCGAACTTGCATTCATGCAGAGCAATGCCCGTCTTGAGTGGCATAAGTAAACACAAAACGCTAACTCATTTCATTATGATATTCCAGCCTGTTACTGTTTTTTTAGTATAAACAAATACATTTTGGAATTTACTCCACAGTGGGTAAAACACCAAACTGGCAATCAAATTCGCTAAACACACGACAGCATTACATAATGTTATTTCATAACCTTGTCTTTATTTCATTCAATGACATTTTCATTTAAATAAATAAATCAAGCTTACGCCTTCGTCCCAGAGGGGT
Organism: Leucinodes orbonalis; assembly: GCA_019425675.1. NCBI lineage: Eukaryota > Metazoa > Arthropoda > Insecta > Lepidoptera > Crambidae > Leucinodes > Leucinodes orbonalis. The sequence continues at coordinate 114,659 of PQWD01010694.1, forward strand.
AGGCAGAGATGAGACATACTTCCCTAGTTTAATTTACATACATCAATCTTTTCATAAAAGCTCTTTTATTCCTTTTGATTGGGACCCCAGCCTTCTTAAGGACTTGACCAATTTGGTCAAGGTTTTCATTTTCTTTTGTTCAAATACAAAACAAAAGATATTTATGTTGGAAATGGTTATTTACGATGCATACTACTATAACTGCCAACATATTCAAATCTGGACAAAAGATGTCACTTTTATATTTAAGTGGCACTGGACAGTACCGTCAGTACTGGACCGATGCGTATTGCCGTAATAACATGTTAACTCACAAAATGACAAGTTCGCAAAATGACGAGTCGTTAAATCGTTTTTTGCTACTATTAGCTATGCTATTAATTTAGAAGCACGTTTTATTTATTAACTAGCTGTGCCTACGTCTTGATCTGCGTGAAAATGTGGCCTAATAACTTATGTATAAAATGTTTTACACCATATATGCCAGTGGAAGACCCGTCAAATTTGGTCTACACGTTACAGAGATTAGCCGAAATAGACAATCAGACAGACAAAATGCTATAATCTTATTATCAATGTATCATGTTATATTGGTGTATGTTACTTACATTTGATGTACATAGCGTTATAGATTTTGTTTTTTTTTAATCGATTTTTTGAGTTTCCTTGTTTAAAATATGACCACGACCTTTGTAGTCGTAATTTTGCGAATTTGATATTTTCGGCTAGACGGAAATTTTATATAAGTCGGTATCTATTCGTAGTATGCATCTAACCAAATGCCTATCGACTTCAGTTACAACAGAATTGTGTTCGTTACTATTTATATTCTCAATAAAAGTGAAATACGATCGTGTTTGGTACCGACCTGGTATCCCGGTGGCATCGGGTCATGGCGTACAGAGAGGACTAACGCCGGCGCCGGCGCTAGCAGCAGCTGGACGGCATCGCGGTGAGTAGCGCCCGTTAACACGCGCCCGTTCACCTTGAGGATACGGTCGCCCATGCGAAGTTTTCCGGAACGGGCTGCTACACCGCCGGGGGACCACCTGGATGGTACATTAAACCAGTTGAATTTTATTGGACCAATTTAGTGAATGTTATTTGTGTTGTATTATATATTGCAGATCCCAAATGTATAGTTACTTTTCATAAAGTTTAAATACAACATAACTATGTTCATAATCAAATATTCCACTAAAATTGACACTAGCAAATAAAAATATTTGTTGCTATGTTGTGTTACCGGGTTAAGTAGTTAAAGAATACTTACCTAAATCTTAGTGAGATGGATAATCATATTAAACCGTGCTTATTAAAAACTATATGGTTTTAATAAGAAAATAAAAAGCTAGTATATTTTTATATTATATAACCCTTAACCGCCGGAGTTGCATACTGAACAGACACAATAGACCTTCTATTGTGACTAAAATCCCAGCTGTCAAAATGTTAAAAGATTCTGTTTTTAAAAATAAGGCCCCATTGTTATATGAAAGAGGCAGAAATAGTAGGATTACGTGTATTCAAAAATCTGTTGCTATAACATTATATCTGCAACTGAAACATATTTTCAAGTTTGATGTTTTATATTCTTACATGCGAAACAAATATTCCAGGTTCTTTGCCACCGAACGGTATACAAGAGTGATCTGTTCCTCCAATGATGCTGAATCCAAGCGATCCACCATCCTTGACCAATGTTACCTCCTGAAACAAAGAAAATGACACTTAAATAATTTGGTATTTATAAACAAATTTTGGGCCTGTCACGCTAGGTTTTCTCGCTTTTGGTGCTAAATATTCGTGGTTGAATGAATGATAAATATAAAAAGTGTATCAACATTTAAAAATATATCTTTTTATCATATTTTTGTGAAACTGTTAGTTTTCTATATATGTAGTCGCAAAATTGTTGATTTTTACTTTACCGTACCAAGTTTGATAAAATTTAACCCTTTGACCGCCAATGACTTAAGGCGCCAGAGACAATAGATTTTTTATTGTGTCTGGATTCCCAGCGTTTAATGGGTTAATGAAGATACACCAATAAGATTAAACCTCACACGGATAGTAAGCTCGATATCCGTGAAGTTTAATCAGAATGATTTTGTTGTATTTGTGTAGTGTTTTCAAATGTTTTGTGTGGGTAATGTAAATGTTTCATCTAAACAAAAATAAGTCTTTCTTACTTTTTGTACATTGCATACCTCAACATAACTGCCAAAAGCTGTACCTATATGTATTAGATCATTAAATTTAATAATAAAGTATTAGATTACACTCGATATATATAAAAATAAAATAATGTTCATAAATATTGACTGAAGATAATGTTTTTACTTTATTGTACCAAAATACATATTGCTGTCTTGTAAGTGTAGAAGTACCTCATAAAAACTAGAACGCTTTGTTTGAAAACATCTAAATGATTCACAACAATGCTAAGTAAAGTCACTTTTCTAGCAAATTGTTATTGAATGCAACACCGTAAGGACAATGGTGACTTATTGTTTTATACTACTGGGGCAATCCAGCATTAGTCTCAGATGGTTGTAAGGTTACCGTAGTCCATGTACATTAAAATTCACTGAGCATAGAATTGGGTTGGTAAAGCAACTATGGTCTTTTTTAGTAGAAGCGTTTAGGAACAATTGGTCCTATCGTGCAAAAAAATAAAATCCGCGATTATTCCAATTCACAATTAGTCCAACCACCAGGTTCATATCTACCTAAGTAACTTAAAAAAATGTACATTCTTAAAAGAAAACCAACTATGTAACTAAATATGTAAATACAAAAAGGTTGGTTGGTTATTCTCATTGAGTTAGATAGTTCATTTTGTTATATTAAACTAGTGGTGGATTAACATGAAAGAAGTGGGAATATTTATGGCTCCAAGATACTTTATAATGCATAATAATTAAAAGATATAAAAATAAATGACTTCCTTTGCTTAATTTTGGATAACCTTTTATTTTGGACCTATTGCGAATGGGAGTAACACGAATTCGAAATGTTTTCACGAGTGAACCAATCGCGCCAAAACGGAACATACGTACTTGTACATCAATGACTTAAAAAATACGTTGGAGAATTAAATTTTAAGACTGAGGAAATAGTTTATTATGTAAATCAGTAAATTGTTTACGATGGAGAATAGGAGATATTATATACACTTGCATGAAGGTAAATAATGATCTTGCATAGCGATCTTGAGCTAAAAAATATTAAATAAATACATAGGTAATATTGACAAGTTTTATAGATTATATACGTTAAAAAATATACAACAAATATCAAATAATTATGGACTGTTAAAGTGCTAGTTTATTTATATTTTATTTGAATTAAGATATTTAAATATCTAATGCTTGTTTATTTCCGTATGTTATTTTTAAATTATATGAAAATTATAACATGTTCAAGCTACCTATATTTTATGGGCACACCAAAGTAACAATAACAATATCGAGAACGAATCTATAGAGTTAGTTCTTACTTCAATGATGAGCGGCTCGACGAGTTGGTTGTCAGTGATCCTCGTGACCGTGGTCTCGGTGAAAGTCGACTTGGTGATGGTCTCTGTGACGCGGCCGAGGGCTGAGGGTGGCGGCGGCATCACAATACCGGCACCCGGCCGCTCCACAGTCACGCGGACGCCCTTCTCCGGGGGACCGGACGCAGGACGGGGACCGCCCAGGAAGTGCGCCGGTATCATTGCTTGGAACTCGTCGTTCGTGATCGGTCGAGAGGGCTGCGCGTTTAACACGTTCACATCGTATCAGTCAGTTGGTATTTTAAAGCCTATAGCCGTGTCCAGATTTAATTTTTGTTTCAGTTAAATGATTATTTGGAATAACCTAAAATATATAAATTGTTTCATCGTTTCTATAAATATGTATTAACATCAAACATCGAAGGTTCGTACGAAGTGATAAGCAGATTTTACTATAAAAAACTTGTAAAACTAACTTGCTTCGATAAAAAAGTATGGTAGTACAAAAACTAAGGATGTATTTCTATATATAGACATTGCTTCTGTGAGCTTTATCACTGTTCTTTACTATGATATATTGGTCTTTTAATTGATTGTGAATACTATAAGATTTTGTCTACCCGTGTTTATTGACAACCATGTTGTGTAATGGTTGATATTTCGACGTATACACCAAAGGGTTCGGGTTCGACCCCGGGCATTACAAACATTTATATGCATGAGCATGTCTCTTTGTATTTGTCAGGGAGTTTAATAATAATACGTATGTATTAACAAAATAATAAACTCTATACTCTATCCGTTGTTTACCGATATGCCTTGCTTTAAAGGGGACATCTAAATGCCGGTGAATATTTGTTTATTATATTAGTCTACATTTTTTTTCCACCTATCTATCTAATTATAATAACTGTACCTTAAAGTGATTTAGTAATTCATGAAATGAATAAAGTGATTTTCATTATTATTGATCACATGTACATCAAATGGGTATATAAAAAGCAGTGAAGTTATGTGTCTCACTCAGGCACTGACTTAGAAGCATCGAATACAAATAATGACATGAACACAATTAATGACAGAAATGACAGAAACAGGTTGTAATATTATTGTAGTTTATAGGCTAATATAATAAACTAACGGTGTTTTTTGTTACTTTTTCACGTCTAAACGACCCAAGCGATTTACGCCGATACTTTGAAAAATATCTTATACCGGGTAATATTCATATGTAGGGTAGGCGGGGCACAGTTACATAATAGGGAAGATGCACAAATTTTATTTTTGTGTTTATTTTAACGAACTACATTTGGAATAGACCACAAGTATATTTAAAAATAAAAAAAACTGTCATTTCTGCATAAAAATGCGGTTTGAAATTGACAAATTCAAATTTCGCGCCAAAACGGGCTGGCGTGACGTTTGACGTCTGATATGTGAATGTACCTCCTCTTCTTCAAGGTCTTTCATACATTTGCATTTTTTTCTCGACGTCGAGACCTAATTTATAAGAATTTTAAATAACTGATAATGTATGCATTTAATGAATTGATACTCCGGAAAAAAGCCGCGTTGACCATCCTTTGTGCCAATGTGATCATCTAATAACAATCATATTGTTTTTGACTGACACAAAACCAGGAAAAAAGAGATTTCGAGCTGTGAAGACGAATTAATTATTCATCAAACTATTTATCGATGCAGTGAAGACAACTATGATGTTAGAATACTTGTTATATAGTACTTGTTATTCTTCATCTTCTTGTATGAAAAACAAACATATTTACCTACCTAATACAAATACAATAACAAAGTTGTCTATAACTTTTTATTGTAAAGATAAGGAATCATGTTAAAAAGTTTAAAAACTTTGTGAATAGAGATGCTCATACCCTATATTTTTGAATGCTAAAACAGAATAATGCATTTGACACCTGAATCAGCAATAATAATAAAAAAATCTTGTAAGCATTGAAAATACACCAAGTTTAATATTGATTTATTATATTACAGTCATAAAAACATACAAACTTACACAATTATGATACAAATAAAGTAATGATTTTTAAAACAAAGGAAATTATTATTATTTCTTCTTTGTTCCTGGTTCATCTTTAGAGTGTAGTTAGTGCCATGGATGAGGACTGCACAGGGCAATTCCACGTGGAAATCCTCAAGGCAGCGTTTTCCAAGCAGTTTCTGCTCACACTGATGAGTTAAAATATAACCTTTTCTTTTTGCTCACTACTTTAATTTTCATGTTTGGTGATGAAAAACAATCATTTCTAGATTATCAGTAGACATTATGCTTTGATATTTCAATAAAGTACCGTAAAAAGTCCATATTTCGCATCAGGCTTATTGCGGTTTGTAAAACTCACTTCCGACAAAAATAAATTACAACCATGTCAACATTAACTTTGGTAGTTTCCTGGAGACTGCTTTTACAGTCCTAAATTTCATTTTTATTCGAAAAATGCCGATTTGTCGTAATGTTCACTTTTACTAAATCTTTAACGTCAAAATAATATGTCATACATAGATGACGTAAATGACAGTGATTGGTGTTTAAATTTACGTTCCGTTTCAAGTAATTTCAATTCGTAATTATTTTAAAAAACAGCGTAAATTAAAATATAAACCTTACGGTGTCCCTTCTTTTACGTTATTTTAACATTTTAATATCAAAATATTCATTTATATTACATTTGCATGTTCCCTATTACAACCATGTCAACATTAACTTTGGTAGTTTCCTGGAGACTGCTTTTACAGTCCTAAATTTCATTTTTATTCGAAAAATGCCGATTTTGTCTTATTAATGTTCACTTTTTACTAAACCTTTAACGTCAAAATAATATGTCATACATAGATGACGTAAATGACAGTGATTGGTGTTTAAATTTACGTTCCGTTTCAAGTAATTTCAATTCGTAATTATTTTAAAAAAACAGCTTAAATTAAAATATAAACCTTACGGTGTCCCTTCTTTTACGTTATTTTAACATTTTAATATCAAAATATTCATTTATATTACATTTGCATGTTCCCTATTATATTGTGCAATGTATTATTTTTGGTTAATCTATAGTAAAAACCAAATCTTTTTAATAATTACAATCAATTAATCTATTTATCAGCCTTTAACCCTCCACTACAGGGAACCCAATATGTATTTCGAAAAAGTATGATTTTGGAGAGATTAGGCCGCGATTCACTACATAGCGATCCAAATTCAATGCTGAGACCACGGAGCCCATGGAGGCACGAGAATTTATTTCAAGATATTTTTAATGGTGGTGAAATTTTCCACATTAGTTATCAGAGACATTAGTGCCAGTGAGTCCAATTTTATAAAAAAGCTCGGTAGATTATATATACATCGTGTAGCCGCAAATATTATTATCAAATTCGAGTACTATTTGTTATTGTAAGTTGAATAAAAGCTTGTAAAAAAAGGGTTTTAACAATAACTTACTCTTATATTTTTTTTATTTATATTCAATAGTGAACTTCAAAAAATCAAGTTGGCTCAATAGAATTTGAAGCAATGGTATGAAGTAGTGATGGACACTGACTACAATAATAATAAAAAATATATATCACCTCTCCGATTTTAACGGATGATCACAGCCATAAAGTATACATAGGTACCAAATAATAGAAAAGAAATCTTATAATTTCGTTTGAAAATCAACAACTAGTAGTAAAGGAGGAATATTATCTTTAATTATGCCACCCTTAATTCCTATTGGATATAATAACTATATATAATCAATGCTCGTCAAATCAGGACTCACTTTTTAATATATTATATTGTAACCACGTAGGAGCTGCAAATGAATAAACAAACAATAAAATAAATAAAATGATTTTTATTTTTGACCTTTATTGAAATAAAACACCTGGACTCGACTAAAGGCTGACTGTAAATAAGTGCTGAAAATGAAGCACAGCGTTCGTATTAAATGATGACGACTGCCAATATAAGATTAGTCGAGATCGATACCACACCCTTTCGCCTTGAAATATGAGCTCGGTATTTCGAGGCGAATCGGCTATGGTAACTATCGTGACTACAAAATCGGCGCGTTCGTCTTATCTACAGTGAAGTGTAAAGGCATGTACACAATGGTGTGAAGCGTATACTGATAAGCGCGGATGTGAACGTGTTAAATCGACACCATCACCTGCGAACCGTTTGGGATATTGTGCGTGCTACGATTGCCTTACCTGGATATCGTCGAACACGTCATCGCTGGAGCCGTGTGTGTTAGGGGCGCCTGGGGTTAGAGGCGTGCTGGCACTATTAGTGGTCGATCTGGTGCCCTGCAGCCAATGAATTATTGCTTTAATATTGTTGATGGTTAATGAACAAGCTGCAAATAAGATGGCTTGAACATATCTAATTAGTTAATGCGTTAATAGAGTATTTAAACTCGTTCTTTTAAATATCATTCACATCATGTCTTGAAAATGTTCTTAACGTAGTCGTTCATCACATAGACTATTTGCCAATGCTAAAGAATTTCACATCATAAAAATAGAAACTGTCGTAAATGTTACTAACATCCATACATTTTATGTGTCATATCTTTAAAAAAAATGAAAATAAAGGTGCAATTGCATTTAATTCGTTCTTTGAAATGCACTAGTATTTAAAGACTACAAAGTGCATTCCTTACGTAAAATTGCAATTTAATGATAATAAACATGTAATTGAGAATTCCACTTTACAAATAAAGTTAAAATATAAAGTTTATTAAATAATGACCAAAAACAATACAACAATCTGATGGAGTTAATTTACGGTGGCATGCATTTGCTGCGCGAGTACTTCGTGCGTTTGTGTAGTCAACTCAACGATCAATAATTGCTGGGTGGAGCTATTTGCTAATATTTGATAGTTTAGATTTTTAGAATCTAGACAAATAACTTCTAAAAGTCGTAAAAAAGAAAAGTTTTTGATGATCCATTGGTTATGGAAATCAAAGGCCGCCAACAACATTAATCCTATTTTTTCTATATAAAAAGGTCAGCAACTACGACTTAATGGGAAATCTATAGTTTCTTACGCGTAAATGCACAAATACGCGTTTATTTATGGACTTTATCCGCAGATGGCCTTCACAGCTCCACCGGACAATAACTACGTATAGTGATCTAACTACGTGCGTGTACTGTGCACATTCTCACCTGGCCATTGGTCTGGCTCAGCCGCCTCGGGGCAGGCTGCGGTGCTTGTGGTACGTGCGAGTGAGGTGCTTGTGCGGTGATCCTTGTCGTATGGTTCCCGACCAGAGGTGCGCTTGCCGGCGGCACTTTTGCCTGTTGTACATTAACTGGAAGTGTATTAGTCTGCACGTTCGTCGAGATGTTGGTCAACACTTTGGGCGGGGCCGGGTGTTGGCGACGGTGTCGGTGCGGGTGCGACATGCACATTCGTCATGCTCGTCTTGTGCTCTCTCACATCTTCCGATGTCGACTTCCTTTGCAGCATCTCGCCTAGTGGACAAATTGGTTTGTTTTAAAATATGGACAAGCATTGATGGGCGGGCTGCATTACATTTGATACAACTGCTATGTATATAATATTAATTAAGCAAAATAAACTATTGAAATTATTTTGAAGCATCTGCAAACATAATATCTTTACTCGGTGTAATTGATAAACACTACAAAACTTTAATGCAAGCAGCGTAGGCAACAATTTCAAGTTCAAAGGAGGCTTATAATATTATTGGCATTATTTTCATCACATTTTAACTAACATACCTTGTTCTGGTGTGATGGTTCGCTGCAGAACAATTCTGACGAACCTATCGTGCCCAGTTAGTAGGGCAACTGCTGCTTCATGGCGGGCATTTTCCATATCAACACCGTTAATCTGGTAGACATTTAAAATACATGTAAATATTTGTGCCACCTTATTATCAAGAAGTAACCGAAATACTGCCCAATGAATGAGCCTGAATTTGTTAAGAAACCGTATAATGAGTTTGATTTTGATTGAGATTGAGGTAGTACCAACGCAGACAACCTAACACATGGTGAGGTCTTTCAACTAAACCCAAACCAGATGTTTATTAACATCCTAGTCGCCGTAATAAAGTGTAAGTATTGTCTGTTTGATATATTCGACTTCAAACTTGGGGGATACAAGCCAACCTCAGCTAACCGAGGCGCCTCCTGCATTTGAATAGCAAGGCTTGTTAAGGTCCGACTCACCTTTGTCATTCTCGGACGACCGCACCGAAGGCGTTCGTGTGTTAGTCATGCCCCAGAAGGGGAAGAAGTGACAAGGGACACCAGACAAAGAGATAATAACTTGTAGGGAGTCAAGTAGTGTGCTCAGTTATAGCGTTAAGCAGTGTTCCTCGCGCACCTCCCGCGATTCGGCCTATATGACCGGAAGGTTGAGTCGGGCCATGGGAAGATGGTTGAATAGTGCCATCTTTGTCATTAAGGAATTCTTTTGTAAGGTGTGGACACTATGGCTGAGTAGTAGGGTTTAACTTACCGAGACAACCTTGTCGCCGACCATCATCTTGCCGTCCTTAGCGGCAGCACCCTGTGGCGATATACGCGATATGTATATAGCGTCGCTATCATCCCGATACGGCGGTGACCCTTTACCGCCGCGATACTGAACCCGAGACCAGCGCCGTCGCGGATCAGGGTAATGTGCACTAACACCTTTTGTTGGTAGACTGAAGAATACATAAAGATAAAATGTGAATTAGACATTTTGTTTAGCCGTGTTCAAATATAAATGAGGGCACCGCTGACACTTTGATGTCACCGTTATCATGAGCAGAGATGATCACTTTCCATCAGGTGACTCTCTTTCTAGTTTGCTCCCTATAACATCTATTGCTATTATACAGCAGTGCAGTCCTCTGTTAGTTTAATATGGACGAATAAAATTAATGCCATAAAAGTAACTACTCAAAAGGTTTCGATATATTTTTTGAGCTTATAATTAAATAGTTTAGCTTAAGTTATAACCAGATCAATAAAAAAACACGACACTTGTATTGTTTATAATGATGGAAATAATAATAAATCTTTTTAAGTTAGTAGCGCAGAAATCATATTTATAATTATTAACAAATTGGTAGATGAATAAATGCCATACAATTTTAAGAAAACAAAACTTATCTACGAGTATTGGGGTAGGCAAACGATATATACAACTATCGGCTCTAATACTATTGTACTAAATCTGTTCAACAATATACCATATCTCACTTACCAGGCGGTATATAAGGTTTGGTTGCCGGCGGCGGTGAGGCTTGCAGACGCTGATACGAGTCCGTTGTCACTAGTCCAGTGGGCGAAGGACTGTAGTTAACGGTGGGGTTCGCGTTTATCACCGGCGGCGGTTGGTTGTTGTTCAACTTTGTGTGCTCCTTATACTCAGGCTCGAACTCTTGCGCGTATTGGTTGCCGATGATAAGTGGCTTTGATGGTATGCCACGCCCGGTTGGTATCTGGTATGGAACGGAAAAATCATTAAGCAATTTAAATAAAAATTTAGGTTATTTAAAAATACAGTTAACGAGGTTCCCAGCAACCAATACCCAACTTCATGATTTATTTGCTGTCTTGATGTACGTTACGAGTATGATGATGGAAAACTTACTCATATTCTTAAACAAATTATAACATGCATTGCGATGAAATATTCATAGTAAATATATTTTGTAGGCTGCTTTTATATATTTCAATCCTTTAAAGTCAATCACACAAAAATGAATAAAATAAGTATCCTATACATACCTGTCCATTTTCCAAAGTAGATACTGTATCAGTAGTACTTGATACAGAATGATGACTCGCCCCACTCGGTGCTCGGCTGTGTGTCCTGTCAAAATATCATACAATTTTGTTGTTGAACTATATTATTATGATAACTGCAACTTATCACCTCATAAAACAATATCTTCAACAGTATATGGACTGCACTATCGCCCTATACTATACCACTTACTGTTTTAGAGCAAAACAACGGATACTCATACTTACAGTAAGTTTTTTTTGTAACTAGATTCATAATGTTTAGAAAACACTCCAATGATATGAAACATCAAAATAATATTGCACTAGTTTTATTATACCCTAGAAAATTGACGAAGCAACGAGTTCAATCCGTTCAATGCAATATTTGTCCTAATAATAACATGAAGTGAGACAATAATATTTACAAGAAACATATTGTTTTCAAACTAATAACGTTTGACATAAGAAACCCCTCGTTAATTGAGTAATACAGCAAGTTTAAGACTGGCCATACCAATGACGTTCTGGAAAATATTGTTATCGCTACAGCAGTGATGTAAACATTTTAATGTATCAGATAAAAAGCTATTCAACTGTCAATTGAATGATGTTTCCGATTGAAAAATATACAAAGACACATTACAACCATAACATTATAAGGTTTCGAGTAATTGTCAGGACAGTTTTAAAAATAAAACATAATTTTTTAATAATTTATAATCAGTAAATAATAAAGCTATTAATTATAATCTTACTGTTTTTTAAATCAACTACATGTCTCCAAGCTCTTAGTGTGATGATCATCAATTACTTTCATATCCAAAATTTTCTAGTCTCTTCCATTAGTTTTATTAAGAAAACTTCATACGATCCTCTACTCACAAACATGTTTATTCCAAAGGGGCAGTAAGCATTATCGTCTTACCTTGTCGAATTCGGCGAGTCCCTTGTGACAACGAGAGTTAACGTCTGCCCACTGGCTTTAAGGACCTCCACTGCAAAGTAATGGTCGACGTCCACTACCGATGTACCGTTCACCGACAACACCTTATCGCCCACCTGAAAGTTGCCGTGTTTTATTTGAAACGAGGGGAAAGTGTTGCGCTGTTAAACTTTATTGGACGTAATCTTTAACTGAGTGGAGGCGGAAAATACTATAAAATTTCTCCCTAGGCGCCGTTTGGTTAAAAACTGATGAATCGTTAAATTTTATAGCTGCTAAAGAGTAACTTTTGATTATCTAGATGCTTGTATCCTGTAAATGGTTGTATAGAGTTTAGCTTTGAATTTCTATATATAAATGTTTGAATTAAGACAAATTTTACGTCGGGAAACGTTGCAAGTGGAAAAAAAAAAATTTTAAATAGGTTTTCATCAATACGCGATTTAATCTGTAAAATTGATTTCAATTGAATGCGCGGGAAAACTTAATAGTTTTATATAATAATGATGATTTTAATGATGTTCAAAATTATAGTATAGATTGTAGAACTTAATATACAATTTATACTGCAACCAAATAAAAAAGGATGAAGGGATATTCATTAACATAACAGCTTACAAAACACATTTTTAGATCTGTCACAATATTATTTACCTAAATTTTGCATGTAATATATCATTATGACATCACGCTTTAAGGGTTCAACCCACATTTGAATCCTTTAATATAATTGAAAAAAAAATCGGATTTGAATATAATTCTCAAGATAGTTTATACCATGTAAACATTCCAATGATGTTAAAATATGGCAAACAACTGACCCTAAGTCCGGCCATGTAAGCGGGTCCGCCGGGCGTCACTCGCGATATAAAGATTCCGTCGTCGTCACCGATGTACGGCGTGGAGCCCCGACCACCGGCGATGCTTAGCCCGAGGCCGCCAGCCGCTCGAGCGATCCGCACCTCTATGCAACGCTGGTCACTAACTACACGCACCTCGCTCTCGGCCCTCTCTGATATTGATTCGCCTGGAAAAGTGTTTAGGATCAGATTTTTAAATTATTTATGCTAAAAAATATGATATATGTATATAGAAAATATTTTAAGAAAAACATGGCAATTTTAGACACCTTCGAGTATTTTATTGTAACCTTAGATAAACAATAAAACTAACTAGATACACTTAAAACCTGTCCGCGGCAAACTTCTGCCCACCGCACCAGCGCCGCGTCACCGCGTCAGTTGGGCAGAATTTTTATTCATAATCGCTACACGTCATAGTGATATAGTAGTATGCTCGTGCTTTTGATTTTGTACTCTTTAATAACGCCTTCAGGTAAAAATATTAATGAATACTTTTCTTTCATAAATACAACATGTGTCAACGTATGTGTAAAGCGGCTCGGACATTGTCGGTTGATATTTCTTCGTGATTGTGCATCTACTTAGTTTATTGGTTATCTAAGATTGTAACCCTTAACTATGTTAAACGTAATCTTCGTTTCAAAATACTTCAAAACAATAATTCACGTAAAACTGACAATAAAAAGACTCCAGTAAATCTTTAGGAATAATCACATCAGCAGAAGTAGCACAGTATTCAAATAGTTAATATTTTTACTTTAACAGCATAACTACAAAAGTCGACAGATCAATAAAATATAATCGTGAACTTGGATTTACTAAACTTCGATATGCCGATTTTCGAAGTAGTACCTATTTGAAATGTTATTCGTCATAGTTAACTGGGTATGTCACGGTACGTCTGCACCTACACATTCCTAACGTAGATCTCACGTAGAACATGAAGGACCATGTTTTTGTAACTTAAAAATCACTGATGTTCTCTAAGGTAAAACATACAACCAGCGTCTTAAATCAAGAAAACTGTGAAGTTAATAAAAAATATGATTATGCAAATACGCCAAGCGAATGTACTTCTTCTAATTTAGTATACAAGTTCACCGTCAAGGAAATAAACAACTCAATGTGTCACCTTATGTGATGATTACTATTGAATATATTTGGTCACAGTAGCCTTGATTTAGGCAATATAAATAGATAACAATTGTATCTTAATAATGACTTAAACCTACTTGAAACGTCCACTACGCGATGAAACACTCCAATACTATAGTGATTGTGGTTATGTAAACGCATTGTTTCGGAACATTGGTCATTTGCGCAACATTATCGTCATCGCTAACCAAGTCTAAGGTCACATTTACAGATCATTGAAGCAACTTGTTTTAGTTCAAAAATACTCTTCATTAAAATACATTAGGAGGAATTCGTTTAAATCTCTCCTGTAGTGAATAAAAATTAAGTATTCTAAAAAGCTAATTAAAAATAAAATCCATCCGCCGAGTCCCGTGGGAAACTTAGTTTTTTTAATGATGCTAGTACTGTACAATTAACTGTTTAACGACTTTAATGAAGACTAACCACCTCAACACGGAAAACGAATTATGCAAGGCTTCGTCCTCATCTCAAGTATGTGGGCGTCACAAATGTCAGCCGTAATTAATGACCCTGCGACGATCCTGATAGGTACGTGAACAATATGTTGCAAGGATGCATTTAGGTCAATTTTGTATCACCCCAAAGATCACGAATACCATTTTGACAACGTCACGACATAACGTGATAGAGTAACATTCCCCAATTGTAAAGACAATTATACTTTCACACAATTTTAGGCGATACACATATAAATTTCATAATAGGTAAATGACTCTTATTAAAGTGGTTATTTATTGTAACTATATTGAGATCTTTATTTTTTTTTATAATTGTTAGATTAGACTCTGGTTCTACTTCTACAGGACTAACTTCCCCATAGGTTTGATAAAAGGATCCAAATTATTATTGATGACTGCGTTAGGAGTCATTGCCCAGCTCCGAAAATTCCCCAGAAAGTACGCCAACCATGTTTCTGATATATCTAAAATAAATACTACAATCAACAATACTTAAGCAATGCATTTTAACTAATGCTACATTGCTGATGCAACTGATCTATTCCTTAATCGAAACGGGAGAACTGAATAACAAATGAACGTGTAGTTGTTCGGAGCTTTCGCACGACAATCAACATGTCAAGTCGAATGAATGGGCCACAGTGAAATCATGATCCAGAATAGCGGCTGGTCGGTCCCGTGTACGATCTACAATAGCCAATCAGATGCGATACTTTCACCCCCGGGTAACCTTAATAGAATAACAACGCAACCATTGTACTCCAGAATAAGTCGTGATAGTTTACAGAGGAACTCGTGACTATCGTTTTACAGTAGTCTTTATTTTATTGGAAATAGCTCGTCCCTCCGAACTACGGTGTTTATATATAACAAGATTAACGGACAGGCGAAAATGAATCGTTCAAGATATAAATGAGAAGCATGCAAGATTATCGATATTCGTAAAAGATTACACGTATTGCTATACGATAAAATTGCAGTGTTATCAACTTGAATCTAAGCTAATCCATTTAATAAGGGAAAATGTAGTAGCAATGTAAGAAATTGCTGTTATGATGGGTAAAAGCTGAGAGGTGATTCGTTAAGTTAAATTAAGAGAGGCAATCAGAAATTTAATGGCAGCGGGCGGCGTAGCCTAATGGGTGTTAATGTTTTACACGTACCTACATATTGCGCCGGCACGCAGCCTCTACACCGTTTTTCCGTAAATCTACAAAACATACAGTTGACTACATCGTGAATCACACATGTGACCTTCTACTATACCGCATAACTGACACAGAGTACAGTTCACCGCATTTCTCATTTTAGAAATAACAATCTTGACCGATGGCGTGAAATGAAAATAACTCCACAACTGTAAAACCTTTGACCCACAGGTACTACGTAGTAGTAGTATTACTACGATAACCCATCGAGATAGAGACACAATTGCTTCCTTGTAATTTTAAGCTTTGAAACCATAACTATAGCATGTTTGTAAAAATGCTAGGACCAGTCCCGTTGTTCCTAAACGGTCACGTACATACATTATCAACCCAATTTCCGGATCCTTCAAAACTAAATAAAAACTTAATTTACTTAAATTGCAAAAAGAAACCAACTCAAAAATTTAGGCGGGAATGAGTTCATAATTTTAATAATATTATGTATTTGTTTCAAGTTATTTTATAATATCCATATGAATATTTATGTTCGTATATAAATTGTTTTTATGTATCTGTATCTTTTTTATATAGCTGTAGACCATTGTGTTGGTGAACGCGGCTTAGTGGTTTTATAGTTTCATTTCAATGTATTGTGCGCCAACTAAACCTTCACACCGTTAGATGGATTTCTCAGTGGCACATGTCTTAGATGATTTTAAATCAAACGATGACATAATTGTTAAACGTTAACATATACACGAGAGGACGACCACTACTCTGTGCGTCTAATAATGGCTTACCTTTAGTAACTGCGTAGTTAAGAAGAACTGCTAACTACTTGCTTAATAAAATAAACAAAAAAAATACGTAATATTGATATAGTACGTAATGGTTCTGAATGCTGATCGATTTTTCTTTTAGATTCTTATTTAGTTTAGACAGTAGGCACAAAATATACCTATGCAACTAGTATATTTTTATATTTTTCTCAGGGATTTCATTTTCTTCTTCTTTTCATCTTTACATTATATTAAACAGGACTGTTTCTTATATAGGTATATTGTTGATATCAATTATTTTCTATTTTTGTAAAGCGAAGCAAAACTGTCAGATAGTTATATAAATTGATTGCATTTAAGCAAGGCAAATCATAACGATTATATTATTAATCTGCATCAGTATTAAATGATGCATTAAGTTAAACTCGGATTACTTTCCAGTAAACTTCATATACACTTTGAAATTAACAATCATGAAAAGTTGACTTGTCGAGTACTTACATCTTTTCACAAGTAACGTCAACGCTTACACAGTACAGAAAAAGGTTGGTATTATAAGCGGCAGCAAAAAGTCCAAAACAAGTCTTTCTTGAGGCGTTTGGTTCAGAAGGTGTTGGTTCAAAATAAAATTGTATAAGAAATGCAAAATAGCGGATCACAAAAACGGGATAGAACCTGTTTTTGGTGAGGAATGGCACGCCGCAGTTCACAGCGTCAACAGCTTGCAATCACAGAAACATACATAACATATTATAGTAGGTACGGATATCAAAGATGATGGCATATGCTACTGGCCTCTACAAACAACTGTTTCACCTTCACGACGCAAATACGTTTATTCGTACTGACCGGCATAGGTATCTAAAATTATGGCCTATTGATCGCCACAGGCGACGAAGATTGATTACCAGAGCGCATTATTGGAATTGCATCGCCTTACGACATAGCCACTGCATGCCTATGGTAGATTTTTTATTCCGTATTTATACTCCAATTCGACGATCTAATTGCTATCCGACGTTCTTACGGTGAAGGAAAACATCGTGAGGAAACCTACGCACGCCTGCGAAGGGATTCAAAGTTTATACGTGAAGTAAACCAATATACGCCTTACTTTACGGGTAGTCCCTCAGCGGGGACGTTTAATGAGCTGATTGTGATGATGATTGTTACACAGTGGTTTTCGTAATTAATTTGTTAAATCAACATTACATATGAAATAAGGAAGGTGCCTACCGGTAAATTTGTCTCTAAAATTTAGCATATAGTAGGGAAATTATAAGAAATGAAACACTTGTATTTATTGGAAAATAAAAGGATGTCAACGGGAATCGCTGGGATGGACCAAAAACAGAAGGAATAGAAATTAGCGCTGATGATAATAAGTGATTTTAATAAAATAATAAAAAGGTTTGAGATAAAATCATAATGTTAAATATCAGTAGCAATAAATAGTCTTAAGGAAAACGTTTGATGTTGTTCGAAGAAAAACCACATTTCCTTCATTATCGCCTAGGAAAAAAAGGCTAAAAACTATCTTCCATATGCCTACTTGGCAAATAGTTATTTCCGCGAGATGTAAAAAAATAGAAACGACAAAATTATTACAGATATTATCGCGTGTTTGCAATAATATTGTAAAATGAAACCGTTCCTTTGCGATTAGTACCATGTATTTGAAGCCATACACGGTTATTGTTCTCTTTTAAAATTACATAACATAAAAACTTTATAAAGTGATATTCTGTAGACAATTACCTGACCGGTAGTCATGTGTCAGGTGTTATTACCTTTAATGAAGTACCCATTACACTTCTGCAGGTTCTTAACGATGTTCAATTATCGTATATGTGTATGAACACATTTGAATTACCTATACTTATTACAGAGATAGCTTAGCCTAATGAAAGAAGACCATCAATGTTATTTACGAAGATGTAAGTTAGAGCCGTTTATGATAATATTAACAGCATTGTGCTAATATAAAATTATCTATGTATGTATATTTTTCTACTAGCTAACCATAAATAATTTTATTTATTCTAGGTATATAAACGTAATGTATGCAATACATAGGAAACGTTCTCGTCATTTTCTACAATTAGTTTCTAATTATATAGTTAACAATCGATCAAGTTGCCGCCTAAGTATTAATAAAGGAAGGTGAACTTACGCTTTTTCCTCCTTATTACGCCCATTTCCTGTTATAACTCCCCTTCTACTTCCTGAACGGGTACTAATATCCGTCGAACGTTTTTACTCTGTACAGGATCTGGTTAGTGTCGACCGTCAATCAATTCGAGATAATCCACTGATGCATTCCGTATGGTTCATTGTCCAAATATAGTACGAGTTGTATCGTTTTTTGTTGATATTGAGTGCGGTGTAATCAAAACATGTTGTATATTGAACGAGTAATCAAAACAAACAAGTGTAGCACCGGTTGTGTCGGTACGCGTGCGTGCGCGCAGCCCGGGGCGCAAGCGCGGACGGAATGCACGCAACTCGCGGAGGCTGTGGCGCCGGCGCCCGCGACCTCTCCGCTCAAATAAAAATAGAAAGCAACCTGCTGCATGCTATGTCCTTTTATTTTTTCCTCCTGCGTCCGCTTACTCTATTGTGACCCTTAAAACACTTTCACACTATGTGATTGGTTATACTAATAATAAATCAGGTTTAACTTGACTTAGGTATGGTCTACGTAATAATAACACTTCTCCTAAACATCATTTTTTTTCTGTAGAAATAAACAAAGTTATAACGTATAACTTGTCACCTATACTATATAAGCACATAGGGCTATGGCACATATTCGTATGTTGGTCGGAGATACGCTTAAATTAATCAAGATATTTACGATATATGGCTAAAACTGGAAAAAGAACAGATTGCATAATGATGAATAACCGAACCCACTACCCTGTTACTTATAGCTTAAATAATGCTGACATGCGTGACACAGTCCCTTTAAAATATACTTCACTTAGCCGTTACTTTATATTTACTTCTCCGCTCTCTTGCAGCCCTTTAATTACTTGTAGGTAGACTTTCTACTACAGATATGTACCAATTTATAATACGCACTAGTTAAATAAACGTAAACGAGTATTATTACACCAACAGCATGCATGTCAATACTATCTGCCTGCATTCACGGTAAATAGGTATAAAATCATATCATATAAATCATATAAAATCATCCCAATATTATACAAATATATTTAAATATAATGAAGTTTCATGAATATTCTAATAAAACTGTGAAATTTGTCTTTATGCGAATAGCGTAAATTAGACTATAGGCTACTAAGCTTTGAACAAATATCCTTCTTTCTGAACTAGGTAATAACTATATTTAATATAATGTAATTAATTCTTTATGAAATTAAAACTTTTAATCAAATATCGTAAACTTGTTAGTATAATTTGTATGGGTGCAACCACAGATTTCCCAATACAGGAGATGGGGCAAGCCGCGTTTAAAGTGCGACAACTGTAAGCTCAACGAGCATACACTGGCTACCAGTTTACGCTCTGTGAGACGAGTCAAGACGAATGAATATTAGAATAAATTACCGTTTTTTTCCAAAATGCCATCCTGTGCAATTGCAACATGCCATCATCGCAATGAATCAGTAAATTTACCAAGAAATATAATAACTTTTCACAGGTAAGAACCGAAAAGAAATTGCGACACTGGGACTGCCTATAAACTTGGCGGCTTGTCCAGTCTAATATATATTCTGATGTCTGTGGGTGCAACTTACCTGATAATAAAGATTATTATTATTATAAAATGGTGTTATTTATTTCACCCTTTCATTACTTATTAAAGAATGTATGTCCAATTAAAAATAACAAGTCTCAGTAGGATAAGCGCAAAGAATGCATTTTCTATGATACTGATGCGTTTTCTAGTAACCATATAAATATTATAAACAATTAGTGCATCGTGGGAGCGGTAACTTATAGCAAGAACCCGTGTACCGTAATTAAATGAACATAAATCGAAAAACGCTATGTAAAGGAGCAGATAACGGCCGCCTAACGATTCGCTATTAACTAGAGAAAATTAGAAATCTCACCGTAAGTCAATCTGGATACGGCTTTCAGTTTATAGTGGATTATTAAGCAGGACCCGTGAGCGTTTCAGCTTTCCAATAGCAATCCGACAAGCGCTCTACATACGGAGCGAACACCTTGCGGGGTGCCATTAAATGTATGCAAGGATGTCAATTAGATACAGCACGCAATAATCATATGATACTATAGGTCTAACTAGCAGTACCAACATCAAACTTGTTCTCAAAAGGACATTTAGCCAACACTGTGTATGTTACATTATCTGTGTCTGGCTCTATAACGTTACTCTGACTTTATGCATTCTATGTCAGGATATGGAGACTATAGGTGGGCGTGACACAAAAACAAGGCAAGCTGCAGACATTTAGCATAAATATATTTGAAACTGCATGTAGAAAGTATAATCTTGGTGGAAATTGTTCGTAACATGAAAAAGGTTCAAAACAAACTATCAAATTACCTACTTTGTCATCTTTAAAGTCTGATAAAGTCTGAGAAATGGATGCACTCTTTAAGTAAGTTACTTAACAGGTTTCATTTATATCAATCTTTTGATAAGTGCCACGATGACATTGCGTTTTTAAATGCATTTTTAACAAGCCCGGTTGTCTGTGGCCCTGAGTAAATAGTAGGCCTTATCGCTACGGATTCTTTTACTTAACATGTGATGATAAAGTTTTTAAAACGGGTAGTATTATTAAAAGCATTGAATTTGCTATCTAGTTCGCAGGTATCATGTTCTCGACGCGCTTCAATAACTCATTTCCCAGGTTCGCTTTCGAGATCCGCGCCCACGGCACGGATGTAAACCGCAGATCACGGCTTCCTGCGCTCACGGTTGATTGTCTATCTATATGGCAATAACAGTAGCTGCGGTCAGACTGCTTGCACTCACGCACCAATAAGAGAAACTCGACGAAATCTACCAACATTACGCCAAGATTGATTTAGACAGATATAATGAATTAGAGACGTCTAGCTCGACACAAAAGCATGGTAATTGTGAATCCGTCCAGATAACTTGCCTGAGATAAGTACGGAGTGAAACTGATAGATAGTGCGCACGCAAGATAAAATCAACTACTGAACCGAAAGGGTCTGTACACAAAAGGCGACATGGCAGTGATATGCGAGTGCAGTAACAATATTTAATCAGAGGTCCGAAAGGCCATTGCACTATAACAAGGACTTTCACAATGTTGAGATGCGGATGTATGAAGATTGATAATACAAAAGAAAAACGTGAGTACAGTACCAGTAATAATTACTGTACAGCGAAAGGTGTTTCGTATAACACTTGTAATAACGTCTTCCAAATTACAATCTATGACATTAATTTATCGTGTTCGAAAGTAAAACCTAGTAATTTACGTTCGTGCTCATGACTGACGTTACAAAAAAAATTCGTTTATTACTCAATCTGAACCGTGAATGGAATACGTGGAGCCGAAATTATTTCGCTTACTGTTGTTGTTTATTTCTGGTTCAGAAATATCATAATAGCCCAATGTGCTGACCTTTTGCGAAAGGTCACCGATGAAGACTGGATGAGGATAGCTGTGTACTGAGATAAATGGTGCAAAATGGAAAAGCTATTTATATTTAGCAGTGATGTATATAGTAGGTTTGTCTGTAGGACAAGTAGTATTAATAACCTATTAATACTACTTGTCCTATATAGTTGATTTCTAGTCTAGTCTGGTCCAGTGCGAAAATTGCGAATCGCTTGATCCTCGTTCACAATTGGACTAGCTAACATATATGGTAATATAATGGAAACAAACAATATTATAGAACGCTTACAGACAAAAGGAAAGAGTTATTTGCAAAGGCGCTGTGGGTTCACTAGTGTCAATCGTGCTCGTCTCCTTTTCTATCGGGCATCGGCGCACGAACAACGGCGCACGCGCAACCCTGCCGTGCACCTTCCACGACCGCGTAGCAATGAAAGCTCATCCGTTATTTGTTATCCAGCCGGGTTAAACAACCTCCAAGAATATGCTCTCGTTGTACTTTCTATCAGATAACGAAGATCATTATACAACCAGAATAAAATAGATTATGATTTGACGGGCTTTTGTTGCATTTGCCACTTATTGTGACCATTATATAAGCTCCGTATCAAAATGGCAACCAAATAAAGAACGCAAAGGTCGCAAATGAACTTTCGAAAGAAAAGCAGCTGGCGGTATCTACACGGTTCAATAGTGAAATAAGAATGAAGAATGAATAGTCACTTATGGAACACAATGTCATGGGTATCATTGTTATTTATACGATATTAAAACAACTGTACGCATAAATCATCGCGCGATTATTGTGCGACTTCTATTCACTTGAAATTAGAAACTTAACATCCACCAAAACATTTCATGTAAAAATCATTTTCGTATTTGACAAAAGACAAAAGGCTGTAATTTGTTATTGACCTTCAAATGGAAACGAAATAAAACCGGCTTTTGTCGCACATACCAAAACGGTGACGATATAAACGAAACCATAAATATACGGTACAACATATGGAAATTGAAAACAAAAACATGATAAAAATGTATATAGGTATCTATTTAAGAGGTCAATCGATTTAGCTGAATCATCTTACTTGCTCTGAAGGTGAATTCCATGATTGAGCACATGACGCCGCGAACTGCAGATTTTGTGAGTGCCATCTCAAACAAACTGTCTGTATGATATTAATTTATATTTTCTATTGGATATATGAGCTGAGTACATGTGATAAAGGCGCGTGAATAACTGTGGGCTGGCGTGCGAAGGCCTGATATCGGCTGGGTTCATTAGAGCGCACCAGTAAGCGCGGGGAGAGTGCCTTACTGCAGCTATTGTTGTCCGTCCCTTGGGAGGGTTGAACCAGCTATAGCTCACGGCCTACTTACGCACACACGAATAAGTATACATACACATGAGAGTTACTAAAAACAGTTTTAAACATGTTTACACTTGTTACCATTAACTCAACAATTTAACTAAACGTAATTATAAGACTGATTTTAATGTGACAACCATTTCGGTAGCAAAAATAGATCAAGGGTGAATTATCCCATGTTTTACAATAATTAAATCCCACCAAAAACATGTTATGTAAAATGTTGCTAAGACGACCACATTTAATTAGTCAAACAATTAATTAATAAAAATTTCAAAGTAAGTCGCCATAATATATCATTGCGTACTAGAAAGTGCAATGTAAAGCCCTAGTTATAAGCGGCTATGGAATGTCAATACAACAAAGTTTTTTAAATATTTTTGCTATAGCATCGGTCAGCATCGGTAGCAGAGCGTCGGTGCTCAGTGTGTGGACTGTCGCCTTCCTACCGGGAGGGCTGAGGTTCAAATCCCGACGTACCAATGTATTTTCGAATTTTCGAAAAATATGTACGTTATCCGACGCTCTTACGGTGAAGGAAAACATCGTGAGGAAACCTTCATGCACGCCTGCGAAGAGATTCGATGGTTGTGTGTGAATCGTCCAATCCGCACTGGGCCCGCGTGGACGACTAAGGCCTAATCACCCTATACGGGTAGGCTCGTGCCCCTCGGTGGGGACGTTTAATGAGCTGATGATGATGATGCCATAGCATAGGCAATCGGCTCATCTGATGGTAAATGACACCACCGCCCATGTACATTTGCAATACCAGAGGGCACTAAAATGCGTAGCGGGCCTTTCAACAGGGAATAAGCAAATACTTACAACAAAAGTATTAGATATTATTAAGTAAACATACCGTAACCGTGTACAATAGGAAGTTGGTTGCTGATCCGAACACGTCTAAGGCTTGACCTTGCTGGCAGCGTGTTGTGTCCGGAAATTGGAGCATTTGGATATTTTTCATATTCGTAACTCATCGGAGTCCGTGGAAGCGAACTGTACATATAGCCAGGGTATCTGTTGCGTTGGCCTGTATCTAGGATCATCGTAGACAGGTACGTATTGCGTCTGAGAGATATACCCGGATGGTTCCCCATAATCAATATATTGACTGTTCCCAGCTCGGGGAACATATTCATTGGTCTTTTGTCGTTCGTAATGATTAAGCGCTTGTAGACTCTGTGCCAGGTAGCCATGTTGAATTGGGCGTCTCCGATATTTCTCATTTATGTCAAACGGTGTGTTATGCGGGATGGCCGTGAAACGATCGTTTGCGAATATTTCGCTGGCAGGCAAGCCAGAACTACTGCTCGCATTACTACGATTACTTCGTATGCTGCTTCTGGTACTGTTCCGACCCAGTGAGCCGTCACCGCGGACACTAAGTTTTACTTCCAGTCTTTTGTTTTTCATGTTTAACTTGTTAGCATTTATACAATGGTATTTATTAAATATACCGTGTTTACATTTTCAACCGCAACACAATACTTTGGCATTTAAAATCTAAATATGGAACGCTTTCTACTATCATAACAAATTAATTATAACTTACGGCGCTTATTATACAACTAAATGTTACACAAAAGAAAGTAAATGATGGTTACAACGCTCTTCGCGTACTTTGAATAATGGTTGATGTATCGGTAAATGACTGCGAGATAAAGAACAAAAGTGTCCGAGTTAATTGAGGTTAAAATAGCTGAAACGTCGACACGTATACGAAGGCACTGTCAATCTTGTCTCAAGATAGCAAAGAGGCTGGCAGGAATAATACAAAATATTGATAGGTGAAAACATGAAGATACTTAATCATTAAACAACTTATTTAGGAAATCCTCATATGGAAACTTCATCATCCTTTAATGTGCTCTCAATAGACCTAAATGCAATGAATAACATAATATTTTTTAATCTAATACTAACTAGATAACATAAACTATTATAACACGAGACTGATCGAAATATCTTTGGTCGATATTAAGAACGATACTTACGGAAACGGATACAAATGGCAATAAAATGCGTATAAAACATGCAAAACAATGAAGTCACTTTGTAAACAACTTGCCAACACGCAATCTATAGGCCGTAGAATATAAATACAATAAATAACTGGTAAAAGACTTTTAGGTTAAGAATAAAATAAGTATTTTTATTGGTATTAATGGATATGGATGGGGAATCGAATTATTATTATAATATTTAAAAAAATATATTTTTACAAATACGATAACGGTACCGCAATACCTCTACTGACTGGACGTGGAACGTACACTGAGGAGTATTTATTATTGAAGTAGATAACGATACTAGTTCAATAACATATCACAAACAAATAAAGCGACAAGCATTCGACTCCCTAAGGAGCAAAATTGAACAATGCATTGTATTCAAGTTACAATCGCACTTATCGCCTCTATTCTGGACACGTTTCCATAGTACTTGAATTGAATTTACCTTGGTTAAGAGTTGACTAGGTCAAGGTTGTAAGTTTAACGTTCGTTTAGGCCCACATATTTGATTACTCCGTATTTATGCCATCGCAAAGTGGTTCCTTTAAACTCGTTATTGCAAATTTAATACAGCTTAGTATAGTAAGGCAAGATAAAATGAGTAAGAACAATAACGAATTGGTTGCTTGCAGCTTTGCTTTACAAATTACTTGATAAGGCCACTAAGTTATACGTATGTTCTCATCCATTTTATCACGTATCGGGTGACACTTGTGTCCACTATTTCAAACGGTTCGAATCAACGAATTGTTAAGAAACTTGTTTGGAAGCTACTAAAATAAACAAGCAATGTATCTTCACTACACATATCCAAATAACGTAAGACGCGGGACTGTTTATAGGACCGCTAAAATTAAGAGTTCTTCCAGCCCATTCTACTGTGGGAAAGTACAGCAGTGTGGCTGTGAAGCAATAAACAATTAAGAAACTCTGCACTTCGTGGACCGCGGTTCAACCACAGAGAAAGTGGGTACGAGTGCAGGTAACTGCAGGGTACATAGCATACAATTTAAGTGTTAACAGAGCAAATCTCAATTTCTGTGTGAGGCGCCAATAACTTAAAAGTAAAAACACATTTGCACTCTAAGAACATGTAGGTATTAGCGTCACAACAATGCCACGACCTTAGTTTACTACTCAAGTGTACGTTTCTAGCATACTGTATGCAATTGAAAGCTAATTATTTACTTTTTAAAACTACTTAAGTAATGTAATTGAGCGCACTGAAGGCGTTGTAACGTATACGTTAATTATTTAGATGTTATCAGGCACTTTCATCACTCGGCTGACCACTTAAACACTTTAAAACGAAATACCATGTTAAATGATATTTAGTAAACAAAAATTTCGAATTAAACACCGAGCGTGGATACTGTCTGTGCAATCCGTTTTCGTACTAATCGAATGCGTCTATACGTTTGAGTCAGTGCCAACGTGATATCTCTGTTGGTCACAGATCATGAATTCTGTGTTGTATACTTGGCATGTTGTATGTCACGCGACACGAACACTAGATTATTAAATTTCACAAAATTGGTGATAGAATCGTAAGCGAACTCGGCCCTGGTTGGTGGAATACTGGTGTCCCGTCATAGCGAAATGGCATGCCGTGCGGGAGATAAGCTGATAAGGCTGCGATACCATTTTTATACACAACGAACATTGTGTACCTTTTGCCTTGCTATTGCTCAATTATTTACACTTCCTGATTAAAAATAGATAAGTAGTAATTTTGAAGCCACTTGTTATGGTATACAGTGACTCATTATAATCGATTACACATTTATAACATCTGTATGACTTCTGACGAGATAACATTCGATCTAGCATCTGATAGAATTGATCGTAAACTACTTTATCAACTCTATTTTCCTATTGGTTAATCAAAACATGGGATTCGTTCATTAAAATGTATAATAATTGAAGTTTTATAACTAATTCGGAAACAACGCCATTGTTTTAAAGACTTAATGCAACCTCGACATTAATAAAAGAAGTAGCTGGACGGATGCTTTCATTGCCGTTTCTTTTGTTTTGGAACAATATATCAAAGAAATATATTACAATAATAATAACAACTTTGTTAACATTTTAAGAAATGGAACGTAATAAAGAGTAATCATATGCGATTTCGTGTTTCACGGTGCGGGTTAAGACGAAAATTATGACCATTGACCTTTGTGACCCCAACAAATTCTGTACGAAAGTCACGTAGTAATGCTCTCATAAAAAAATGCAATAGTGCCTTTGTGTGTGGTGACGCGAGAGTGACAGACGAACTTCGGTCGATGCACGCTCGCGATC
>PQWD01010694.1:145035-165038 GCA_019425675.1 Leucinodes orbonalis
AACCTGCTTTGAAAATGTTAATATTTTGTTATACTAAAATCCCTTCTTAAAACCATTTAACATCCTTCTGGTATAATTACTTTAACTTCAATAACTCTTCATATAAACTACCATTTTAATCCTTTAAAAGTTGAGAAATCTTTGTTAACAAAAACTACTAGAGGCACAAGCTCCTTTATAAGATGAAGATTATTCGATGCAATTCAATTTTATATTGTTGTCATATACATTATTGACAAAGAATGAAGCGCTTACTTTTTCTAATTTCATTATTCGCAGGTTAGACCTAATACGTCCGGAGCATAAATGTTACAAATATATATATTAGTTTTCCTTAATAAATCAAACAGCTCAAGTAAAAGGCAATAAGTAATATGATAATTATGTTAAAAGTCTTAACGTATTAAGAAGAAGTAATTTCCAAAACATAGTTCATTAGTTGAAATAGCATCCTTTCTACTGTAGGCACATTTCTAAAGAAAGTTTATATGACACTCACTGGGTGTGACAAAATTACAGCGCAATACGAGAAAATAATACTCGTGATTGCTTGTGTGCATTTCACATTTTTATATAAACAATTCAACTACGTGTATTAAATCAAATAGGTGTTCCAGGTTAGTGTCACTATTACATTATTTTTAAATTTGATAATTGCACTGAGTTAAGAATTAACGGACTTACCTCTAACTCGTCGAATCTTCATTTTCGTCGTTTTCGCCTTCAGATGAATCCCTATCTGCTGCCATGTGCGTGTCATTCGTTTTCCTTATTGTGCTCGTGTTTCCTTCAACGTTGTTCACGGCTAAACATAATAGAGGAATATCAAAAAGTCGTATCAACCTTTTTATTGTAATAAGGGCAACGAGTAGACGGCTCAAATGATGGTTTAATGCAGTGGCTTGCACCCATATACAAAATAGGCAGTGCATGCCCTGTGCTTCCAGAAAATTGCAAAAATATATAAAATGATTCACACTTATTCCCCATTTTCCTCTACAGATTTGAAACCATGAGGCGAACTGCTGTCATCACAGCACTCAATTTGAAAAAAGAATAAATTATTTATAATGTTGCGATGTATTACTCATTTTGCATACTACTTATAATTCTCTTTGCACGCCACTGGGTTTATGCATGGATAGTTGACATTTTATGATACCGCCACCCATGACAATCTGCATTAACCAAGGGCGTTGCCAGCCCTTGAATATAGAAATACGCTCTTTTTTAAGTCGCCAGGTGCTATCGCTCAGGAAAATTCTTTAGATGGTAAAACTTAAAACAAAAACGTACTGTGGATTCCATTCATCTAGGCAGAATGGATGAAATTTCGAATTTACGTTTTTGTCGCCTCATGCAGTACCTCAAACATTTGTATAAATATTGTCATCATCATCAGCCTATATATAGTGGCGTGCACAGAGATTATGAGTAATGTATGCAGAGTATGTGACACCAATCGCAGAAACAATAAATAATATCATTTGACAAATCGAGTGCTCTTGATGACAGCAGAAATCCTATGGTTTCAAATCTGTAGAGGAAAAATGGGCGAATAAGTGGATCTGTTAAATTTTTGGCGCTTCTCAGGGTTGACCGGGCGCATAAGGTATGCACTGCTTATTTGCATGTACGGAGTACACGCCATTGCCTATATATATATGGTCCTCCTCATCGATTTCGACGACGGCAACCCTTGTATAATTATTTTTCGCTCCGGATATGAGCTCTGATATGGCTCGCTAGGGCAAATTTGGTCTTAAGCATTCTACACGAGTGACATAAAACTGGCCCTGCTATTAATCAGCCTATAACTGCTCACTGAGGAAACAGGTCTTCTCTCTTAGAATCATACTACGCTAGCCGATGCGGATTGGGAAACGTTTAAAATACACATAAATAAACATGTGAGTTTGGATTTGTCTGGTAAAAAGCGATAACAAACATTTACTCGAAAAATATCCAGATTCTTCTTATTGTGTTAAACACTCAGTTGCCATTATGGTTTTGACAGATTAATAGACTGTGACGCTTAATATCGCGAGTTTGTGAATTTCACATGGAATAATAAATAAATAAATGTCTTCTGACTTTCACACGACGCCATCTAGCCACATATTGAACAAGAAGCTTGTGGTTAGAGTACTACATAAGTAAGTACTAAATAACTGATAAACATACTTATACAATTTTTTTTGGAAATACATACATATTATACATAGATGTACCCAGACCATCACAAACGGACATGTTCATGCACAAAAATGTTTGTAATGCCCGGGATCGAACCCGGAACCTTGGTATAATAGCTGACGTCTCAACCATTACACCAAATGGGTCGTAAAACAAATCAAAGTGTGTTTGATGAGCAAATTTAGTAGTAAAGATTTTAAGATGTTAATTTCAATATATTCTCAGGTAAGCACCTCGCTCTCCACTGGTGCAATAACATCTGGCGGCGACAAAGGTAAACCGTTTGCGGTGGGTGGCTCATTTGGCACCACAGTAGCGCCCTCTGGCGAACGACCCAAAAGTTTGTGAGCCTTCGCCTTTAACTCTTTCGGATGAGGTGTGGGCGCACAAATGGTGTCTGTAAAGATCACAAATTGTTATAATACAACTTAGTAAAGTTGAAATCGTAAAGGAGAAGTCAATACATTTAAAACATGGATTATTCAATTAGAAAATGGAGGTAAACATTAAAATTTTAGTCTTGAATTTAACTGTTTAAATTAAGTTTTTATAAAATTTAAAACATGCCATGCTCTCTATATGCTTTCCAGTTCCAAGTCAATGTTTTAGCGTAGGATTTAAACAAGATATGTATTGCTTATTTCGTAAATAGAAAAGTGCGCTAATAAAAGTTGCCTAACGTACTACTGACTAAGAAGTAATAATATGGCAAAAATATTCTAATTGAACTACGTTATAAATATAAATAAAAAATGTAAATGCGAAATACAAATTTTTTTGTACAAGTGAAAGATTTCTAAAGTGACAGTAAACTAAACGTACTTTAGTCAATCGATATAATTAATTTAGGTTGTATTTTTATATAAACAAGAAGTTTTAGTCATAGTAATAAAGCTCTTAAAATTTAAAAGCAATAACTCATCTTGATACCAAATAAATATAGCTTCTATACAGCATTTGATAAGTTTCTACTGTTAAAAAGCTTGTGATTCAAAATCTTATTGCACCTAGGTGTGCTCTTATGTTATTAATGGTTAACTAAAATGGTAATGCTCATTTAGCCTACATCCATTATTAAATAAATGGGCGCGCCGATGTGAATCACAGGATATGATATCACACGCAGCTTCTCGTCCGCGACGGCTCGACGTCTGTGATACATACTAATCTTTTAAGTGCATTTTAATTAAGGTGCGGTGAGGTGTTACCAAAAAGTATAATCAAATAATATAATATTGCAATGTGAGTAAGACAAAACTTAAATCTAGAAATCGTAAACACATTCTAGGAGCGGCACACGCTGAAGAAACAGTAATGTAAATACATGTCAAGATTTAATTTTAATTAGACAGGTAAGTGTATTTGGGAGTAGAGTTAGTTTGATGCACAAAATGGAATTGAAAAGAACACTATTCTAGCTTAACTCATTAGGTCTACGGTTAGCGAAAATAAAAATATATCTAGATTCACATATCAACTCTATAACAGTAAGGAACAAGAGGTTTACTGGCGGAGAGCACGTACTAGCTCGGTAGGAGCGCAATCACTATTTGAATTTTGCTTACAGTCAATTATTTTACTTTTAACTTAAAAACAAATGATAATGCACATAATGAAACAGCCTGTTTTCTATCAGTAGTAAGTATGTGGGTTTATCGTTGAGACTTACGTCATTTTAGATAACTAGATATAGTAAGGTATACAATTTTGTTTACTTTTTCAGGTAACTTACGACGTAGATTGAATAATTTGACAAAATATTTACGTGAGTACCAGGTAATTGAGATACAAGGCCAACGTGTATTAAAAGAGTTATGAACAGGACGTTCTTGGGTTTTATTATATATTAGGTCATCTGAATGAAAAAGGCCAAGAGGAAACGTTGGCATGTCATGAGTAGGATGGTATATATAGCATTATGTTTTCATACAGTTAAAATATCTAAAAGATAAATTAGTTGACAGGTCTGCAATGAGGATCGCAATCGAACACTTCAGAAAGACGTCGTGATGTGATTTTACCTAGGTTTTCACTTGGTCTATTAGAATGGAACTAAGAGATTATTATTTAAAAACCCATCTATTTCAATGGAACAGGTAAGATATACAACAGATAATGTGCAATGATCTATAGAAATAACAATAGTTCACTATATTAGAGTAGTTTTGTGATTGCACTCCAAGAACCGGCTTGCCGCATACCTCCGCGAGGTTAGTTATAGAGGAAGAGAGCCGTTGGAGAGAGCTCCTCCGCTGTGTGGTGACTAGCTTGCGGACTACATTAATTGGCCGCCGAAGGCCTAGCATCGACTGTGGTGCGGGAAATGGTCAGTCGGCGTGGTCTCTTCATTGTCCTCCTGAATCGTTGTCACCTTAAAACCAAACGATCCGTTGGTTCCCAGATACAAGGTTTGTAGTGAGAAGTATCTCAAAAATTTTTATTTCTTTAAATTATGCTAACAATTTTTATCATAGATGGCGCTTTAGAATAATAAAAGTATTTTTAGCAGTTCTACGATTCTTCTACATAAATATTTATTGCTGTGCCAGAAAATGTTTTTTACAAACTTGTAACAATATCTAATAAAGTTTTATTGATACAAATATAGTTAAAATGTCATTTGTGTTACTCCTGTGTTTCTTTAAATATAAGAACACAACTTGTATTTCAAAGTAAACCCAACAGAAAATAAGTCACATGGCTCAATACTCTTAAATGAATCTTTCAAAAAATGAATTATTGTACAACGTGCACAATATCTTTACTTCAGCAATTGATTACTCACGGTTCGCATTATAGTGTAACTAATAAGAATTCTTACTTTGAAACACATTCAGTTGTATTTAATTATTCGATAAAACGTTACAACCAAATGCAGTAAAAAAATCTTAGCAAATAAATGCATGGTTCTTGCCAATAATATAAACTGAAATTAAAGTAATGAACTTTTAATAACAATAAATAAAAGATAATTAGAAAAAATACATTTTATTTAGACCTAAACAATCACAAATATTGGCTTAAACATAAACATAATACTGTTGTACAAAGAAATGTTATAGCATCGAACTACCTGTCATTATTATTGATCATTAAAATACAAGAGACATAAAAACATTTAATCAAATCATAATGAAGACAAAATAAATATTGCATGCAAATATTATCAGAATTGAGATTTCTCAAAGAAACCGATTACTCTAAAGCTACGAGAATTGTACTCAAAGTTAAATAGGCTCTTTGCATTGAAAATCTATGACGTATATTTCTTTTGTACCAAACTCCTAATTTCCTACAATTATTTCTTATTGAGTTCGGTCTATTATATATGCCGAGACCCTCATAACTAAGTGATTTGTAAGCTTGCCTATAACTTTCTTGTGGGGCGTAAGGTGAGTCAGGACTACAGTTACAGATTTTTAAGCAACACCATATGCTCACCTCTCGGGCTTCTGGCATGTCTTCCGTGAACTTAACAGAGTGTGTTCGCGAAGCCTCCTTTTCTTCCCAGTCATCGTTGTCGGAATCTCGATCTCGTTGGTTCGTTTCTGATCACATAACATACAAATAAATAATTTTATATTCATGCCTAAATCCAGTATAACTTTTAACATATTGAAGTCTATAACTTTGAAGACATAAAATAAAAAAGTACAAAAGCACAATGGCATGGACAACATCAATGCAAACAACAATGAACATCTAGACGAGACGAATTTTAAGCAAAAACTCACGAAAGACATCGCTTACTAGACATAGGAATATATAATTCGTTTTAACTTACTTCTAGTTTTGTTTTAAATGTTCTTTAGATATTATTAGAATATTTTATCTAGTATGCAATGTCTTCCGCCGATTCATTCAAACCCTATTTACTAAGTATATACATAAGTGTTTCTCTAAGCCAATAGAGTGTGCATTTTAATACAAGTGTAGGAATATTTTTGAAAAATATGAGCATAATAATGTAGAGCAAAATGAGATTTAAAATGCTTAACATGATGTGATGTTAGAACTATTCGAAACAATAACAGTTAATAATTCATTCACAAGTGAAATTCTATAAAACGTATTGTAAAATTATCCCATCTAATCTCACAAAATTAACCATTTGTTTCGTATAATTCTACGAATCAGCACAATAGTAAAGGATCAAAATTAATAATATATTGTTAAATGAATGCACTTGTCAATAAAAATTATCAAATGAAGAGTATACACATTTTTTCTCATTGATATAAACAATGAACATATTTTCACATGAAATGTAATTGTATGAGTACAGAAATTTTCACATAGTTCTCAATGGCTAATGAGGTAAAAAAAACATGTTCGTTCTTTGAACAATTCAATAACTTTTTTAAGCTGTATACAAAAAATCTGAGAACTTTATAAGAATTTTGACCCTTACTATAAAGTGCTTTTTATGAATTTTATATTCAGTGAACCTTACCTTTAATTTTATCTAGCTCTTGCGATCGTGACATAAACCTGTGATCCCTGAACCAGTTTCCACTGCCGACCTCTGTGTGATCCAGCTCTATTGGTTGTGTGATAAGTGTCAAAAGTGGCTTTTAGTATGTACACAGCAAAAACAAAACATAATAGCCAAGTCACCATTTACAAATAAAATTTATTAAGAGTGCTTGTTATATTTAACACTGGACAAACATACGTTGGAGGTATGGTACACATTCAGAAGTTATGAGTAAATGATGACTGTGGTTTGCATAATTAAATTTAAAGCACAAAAAGCATTCACAAAGGCAATACACCATCAATAATAAAAGAAAATTATTCTTAAACGGCCATAACAATTCTGTTTTTAATTTCATTACATATCTAATAGAAAAGTGATAATAAAAATACTCTAAACATTCATAACACTAATTTTAACTACGTTGCATGTGCTCAAGATGCGTAGTGAATAATTTAAGTAGAAAAATTACTGTCCCAAATATTGAAATGAAAAGTGTATAGAAGTATGTCAACGTGTCTGGGAAATGTCAAGTAAACACTTACATTTTAAATACGTTCAATATCAAGTAATTTCTTGGTCAGGTAAAGTTGACTAAGTATCTTAATCTTTAATGATCTAGAAAATATGTCTTTGGCAAGACGTCAACAAAGCATGTATTTTTTTCTTTAGTTTCAATATCATATGAACTCTTGCTATAGGCAGATTTTAATGGCAGGACAACAAAAATAAATAACAAAACACCGAAAGCGAAAATGTGGACAACATCAACTCCGAGCATACCTGGTTGCTGTGTATAACTAAGTTGCGGCAGTAGGAAACAAGTGAGGACGTTTTCCCCGGTCGTTTCGTCTCTGTCCGTTTGGAACGTCAATAGTGGTTGAGCTTGGTTCTCTGACAACCATACGGCCTTCAACTCCAAATTCACTAGTGTATACGGTAAGTACTGTAATCTGAAAGAGAACAATCTTTATTATAATGCCACGCCCTGAAACGAAGTATAATTTTACTGAAAACGACAAAATTAATTGTTCCAAATGAAGCCAAAAGTGTTTGAAGAAGGTAAACTTTATTCACAAAATCCATACAAGTTTTGATGACTTAAACAACATTGATTAAAAAGTTTCTCAGAAGTAAAATGTAATTGCCAAAAAGGAAGGAAATTTGTTTTTTTTTTAAATTAATTTGTTATTAAGTATGGAATGGTAATTAGATAAATACCTTTTAAAAACGTATAACGTGAAATTTTGCAAATACTGTGTGTAAGTAATGTTGATTAACAAACGTTTCCAAGTACCTAGAGCCAACCGCGGCTCTAAGTAAGTTAAGATTGTAATCTGTCTGCGTACTCAATTTAAATAAATAAATAATAATTCTGCATTCCAATTCCGCTCATTCATTGAGCGTCGGTGGCTCAATGGTGTGGACTGTCGCCCTCCAGCGGGAGGGCTGAGGTTCAAATCCCGCCACGTAACAATGTGTTTTCGAATTTTCGAAAAATATGTACGTTATCCGACGCTCTTACGGTGAAGGAAAACATCGTGAGGAAACCTGTTCACGCCTGCGAAGAGTTCAAAGGTTGTGCTTGAAGTAGTCCTACTCGCACTGGGCCCGCCTGAGACGACTAAGGCCTAACTCCCTATACGGGTAGGCTCGTGCCCTCGGTGGGGATGTTTAATGAGCTGATAATGATAATGATGAATTCTGCATTGTATATTTTTGTATCCTGCATTGCATATTATTAGTTATTAAACATGTATAATATGTTGTTAGTGTTATACTTGACCACCTCGTGACTATAACAAGCCTATACTAACCTAATTTTGTAAACAAATACAAGCATATATTCAACAACGTACCTGTTTCCACTGACATCAAGTACATGTAGAGATTTGCAATTTCCCAACTCATTAGGCAGTCTCGTGAGTTTGTTGTCTCTTAAACTAAGCACTCCCAATAATGTCATATTACCAATCTCAATTGGTATTTCACCCAAGGTTTCTATCTACATTCAGTACTGTCAACTCATTGAGATTACCTATCGACTTAGGCAGCTCCATTAAAAAATTCTCGGTTAATATAAGCTCTTGTAAATTTGTACACCTGCAACATAAACGTAGAAACATTAAACCACTGTTTACTAGACTGTGACGAACTTATAACCAAGAATAAATATAACATGAAACAGTATACTGACCTTCCTACATTATCATTTAACGTATGTAATCTATTTTGGTCCAACTTCAATATAGCTAACTTTGATAAATGACCGGTACCGTCTGGTATCGTTTCCAACATATTTTGTGACAGGTGCAGATCGGTAAGTGAACAGAGTCCACCAATTTCTTCTGGAAGTTTCTCTAGTTTGTTTTCGCTGACATCCAAACATGTTAACGCTTTCAAATTCCCAATTTCTGGCGGCAGATACTGCAGTTTGTTGTGATCCAGCCATAGTTCTTCAAGAGCCGGTAGCTCCCCCGATAAATCCAGGCTGCAGAAGAAATTAAGCAAAAATATATAAAATATTATTTGCTGTATTATATTCATTTCGCTAATCACAAAAAAAAACAAAAATGAATTGTTCCGTACCAATTCTTCTATTTCATTATCACCCAAGTCCAGCCTCTCCAATTTTGTGAGGTTTTTTAGGGACTCTGGTAGTGACTTAAGAAGATTCTCCCTCAGCTCCAAAGATTGTAGGGACACCAAACTGAAATATCAAAATTCAGATTATTACAACCATACTTTAAACAAATACCAACTACAGATAGGAAGCGTTGCGGTCTAAAACGGCCGAAGTAACCTTCAACAACTGTGACATAATAATTTGATGAGACAAATCAACGAGGTGGAAACACAATAGAATTACTACCTAAGAGACAACAACCTCCTGCTCAAGTTGCATCGATGCAAGGTGAGCTATATGATAAATGTCATTATCGAATTACATAGCTTTAATTTTATGTAGGTATATTTAAACAATAAAAATTTTATAGTTTTAAAATTAAAGCATTAATATTTCTTAGCCACTGTTGTTGATAAAACTTTAATATGATAAAACTGTGACCATACAAATCTTTACAACAAGTAGACAACAACACTCCCAACCAGTGGGTGAATCAAATTTGACAATCATAACTGTTCTTGAAGGACCTAAATTGAATAAATATATTTTTGATTTTTGCTTTGATTTCTTTACTATCAAATATTTATTAAGAAAACAAATCTCTATCATATAAAATTTTAGGAAAATAATGGTTAATTTATTTAATAGAATATAATTGTTTATTTGTAATAAATGTGGTACATAAAAAATACTGGTATATTAGAGCAGATCATACATTTAGCTAACATGTCAGCATACAGATATTATCTTCAATAAAAAACAATCAATAGACACAACAATCAATAATAGCATTCTTTCTTATACATATAACAAACATATAAGCCTAAATCTGACACCTTTAATATTGCTTTTATCCAACCATTTCTAATGCAAGTTACAAGCATGCATCCCTAACTCTTCTTAAATTAATGCCAACATTTGGTGTAAATCGTTAAAAATTTATGGACTTTATATTTTCTGATACCGAACGAACAAGAGTTATGTTTGTGTATCGTAATCTTAGCTAAATAATCTAATAAATGATTAATGGAATGGGTCCTTATAACAAGTTAGTGTAGATTCGATTGGGCATTATTGACGGTGCATCTCATATTCCATGTTGAATTCCTGAAATTGGAGCAAGTTTACACAACCGTTGGAACGTCGCCTCTGCGGAACACATCATAATTGAATGTAATTAGGTCAACCGATCACTGGCAGTCGTGATTTGGAGCAGAATGCTCTTTCGTATCTTGCGATGTGGTAAATCGATAATAAATTTCGAGTTAATATTTTGCTGTAGTTGCATCATCGTTTATTTACAACGTAAAACAATTGCAATTTTTGTTTAAATCGTTGTTACGACAGCCGAGTTATCTACATGCCAGGGTAACAAACGGGATATTTCGATTAAAGACTTAGTAACATAGCCACTCAATAACATGATACTGTGTGAAATTCAGTTTATGAGTTTTACTAGACTGTGCAGAAGAGGGTGTTCACTCAATGGGTGTTGCTCAACGCTAATCATAATAATCAACCATAAAACCAGCCTACCATTCATTATCGTATGAAATCACGACTATCATTACATTGTTGTTCATAGTGTAATGTTGCGTGTAAATAGAAAATACTAATGAATAGCTATAGCAAGATCAAATAAGGCTTTTTACTGTTATGAAGCAATGATCGTTAAGGTTTAAAACACCAATTTGAGGTAAACGTGCGCGACTATAATTTAATAAATGTTTCGCTGCGTCACTAGTCGTCAAACGTCGCCAAATTATCCTGTTAGGAATGCGCCATCAAAATGCATGCAGGAAATCAGGTTATTGCGGCCATAGAGTTCAAAACATTTTCTAAAGAATGTTGGTCACATTTACCAGGTTGAGTAATTTGATGAAGTGCAACGGACTGTGGAATGTGCTGTATTTATGATATTTGTGTTCTGTTAACACAATACGAGCACGAACATTGAATATATATATAGGTATGTGTGACATAATATTTTATAGAGCAGCTTTATTTACTTTTTTTATAAATTCGCTGACCCAAATTGGCTTTTTACTGTTATGAAGCATTTCAAGCATTCAAATTAACCTTAAGTATAAAACAACGATTACTTTTAATAGCATATAAGTTCTCAAGCTGTTCCTTTCGCAGAATCGTGGAATTCAGATTGGTGAATTTGCAACCAAAACAAAAGTCCATCTGATTTCGGTTAATAAAACATGCCAACAAATGGTATTTTCAGAAAGTGTTATATGAGGAAGGTATTTCTTGTTTTGATTGAAACCACATAATGCCAACATTGTAGGTAAGTATGTTGTTAGAGCTGGCTGTAGAGTTTCAAGAACATTGCAGTGTTGTCATCCTTGTTGTTGTAACTAAAAAACAAATCGGCGTTGGAATAAGCTCGCAATAAAGGCCATGTGCGTCATAATTATTTATGCCAAGGAATTATCATATATTATAATGCAATTCACGTGTCATAAAAGTAACATTAAACGAGTAAGACCAATGTTACTTGGACAGCTGAGCGTAAGAAAATATGTAGGTATACTGATAAGAAGCACTGCACATAGCTCACGTTTTAACTTTGGGGCCGCATTCCTAAACAGATGTCAAAGTACTTACACAAACCATCGCAATTAATCTCTAGATCCACTGTGAAGAGTTTACAACATCAAACCATTTTTATTATATTTTCTTACAAATGATTTAGTAGGTGGTCTGTAAGCGAGAATAGAAAAGTCGTAAAAAATCTAGCAAATTACATTGCAATATACTGAACCACAACAGTCCTATAGTAAACTTTAATAATGTAGTAATAAACTAGATTTATTATAAAATGATGAGATTCTGCCATAATAACTTAGAAAAAATAGCATCGAGCCAAAATCTGGAAAAAGCGTGCGTGACTGAACATTATTTTACTCGAAGGCAATTTCAACATCTTAGCCTCATTAAAGATGCAAGCTATATTTAGGTATAACGATGCCCCTAAAAAGTCCGACAGCTGTCATGCTCAGGCAGGCAGGCATGGCTTGGTGCAATAATGTTTAAGTTCTAAAACACATCAAACTCATATAAGTAGGTAATCATTGACCAGAAATCTATAATCCAAATAATTCGTTTAAATACTACTTTATTTATCAGTAAACAATATTAACTTCGTTAAAAGCTTTTTAAGTTAATACAAGAACGTTTTATATTTTTTTTCCAAATCACCACATTACTTATAGCTGATTACAGAGCACATAAGAGTTATATATATGTTATGTATTAATGAGTACATCATAAAATAACTCATTAAGAGTTATTTTCATCACTATCAGATATGGATTTAGGGTCCATGTTTATACTTCGCAACACAACTACTATTGGTGAGATATTGAATATAATGAAGGTGGATATTTAGTTTTATTTAAAACATAAGCGTACAAGTAAAAATCATCCATAAAGTTTGGCTAACTCGCCTGGTAGCACACGTGAGATAACGCGCGAGGTATGGCACGCCCTAAATCATTATCTCATACACATTCCACACAAATCCTATAAATGTACCATATATTGGTTCTTACGTAAAACTTGATTACAAATAAACGAAAATCATTGCAGTTTAATTGAAAGATTTATCATTTCACGCGGCTTCGCTAGCGTTAAGAAGTATAATTTCATCAACTATTTTATCCCTTAGGGTGGAGTTTATCAAAATCCTTACAAAGGGGATGCTTTCGTTATAGTAACTTTATGCATGCAAAGTCTCAGCTCCGATAGGTTTAAAATGGCATACAAACTTTCATCCCCTATTTTATGCCCACGTCACAGTCACACATCTACCTGCATGCCAAATTTCAGCCGATCTTCCAGTGGTTTGGGTTGTGCGTTGATAGATCACTTTGTCAGGAACTTCTTGTTATATATATTTAGATTTATTATATATGCTTAGACCTATTATACATAAAATTTGTAATTTGGAATTATCTTTTAAACAAATTTATTTAATGGGAGCGTTGTAGAAAATGGCTGATAAAAATAATTTTTCAACATATTTGGTTAGTAAAACATATCAAATTTCTGTGATGCAATAGAAATGACGATGAGTATTCCGTTGAACATCAAACTTTGAGCTTTGATCAAGTTGGTGGTTAATTTTAGTTACGTAAACACGATGTTGAGAGAAACGGAAACAACATTAAGACAGCCAAAGGACTTCAGTCAGTACTGTAGGTAATTGGAAATTTAATCAAATTTCTCTTAATCACTAAATAATACAGAAGTTGTTACATAAAATGCATTGCCAAGGTCAAACCACGTTTTACCCTGATTTCTACTGTACAATTAATTGCATATAACAGGGTATTAGGATAACAGTCGAGTATAAAAAACAGTAGAAAGAGTATTCTTCGTTCGAGACGAGAGTTCGTAACCTGAAATCAATTTATCATTTCAAGAAAGTTCTCAAAGATTCATATTTTTTATTACAAAAGAACGAATAGGTTTACAAACAATGGTTTGTTCAAGCGTTTAGTTGGGGATGTATTTATACGCGACGCGAGGCAAGCGTACCTTTGTATGTCTGGCAAAAACTCCGTATACATCACAAACAACCAGGACATATTATTAAAAATATGTACTATAACAGGTATTGACGTGGCAGGGTGTGGCAATATTCGATTTAGTAGGAGTTTTGCAAACTTGCAATAAAACTAAAACTAAAAATATAAATGTCTCCAAATGTCTATGTTGACATTGACAGACCAATGTCAGAGGCGGCAACAGCACAATCCCAAACAGCCTAATATCATAAAATAAAAATAGGTAATAATATTGGACATTTTTATAATTATTTACTATCAATAAGTGTATTCATGTTCTATTTATTTGTATTTACGTAATTATAAATATACTTGTACGGTACGTGTTGTGAATAATATATGTAAGTGTACGTATATAAATGTGTGTAGAAGTATGTATTTATATTATAAGTAATGATGGTTTCGTATTAATTTATTTCTTATTAACTTGTGATGACTCGTCGTTACCTAGGCCCGTCAGAAAACCAGCGCT
This sequence comes from Leucinodes orbonalis, assembly GCA_019425675.1. NCBI lineage: Eukaryota > Metazoa > Arthropoda > Insecta > Lepidoptera > Crambidae > Leucinodes > Leucinodes orbonalis. The sequence continues at coordinate 159,387 of PQWD01010694.1, forward strand.
GCCGTGTATCATTATATTATATGTATATATTTTAAGCCTTGGTCACTTCAGCCACCAACGCACGCCAGCACATGCTGAGACGGGGTCCTTTTGACCACTCGACATTGCATTTATTATTATGTATTACCAGTTATTTATAGCTATTTCTTATATGTATTATTTTTTACTTGTGATCTGTGCAACTACTTTCTTCCTATATAAATAATATAGTTGAATGTTTCGATTGTATTGTTTAATGTATGTAATAATGAGTGTAATGTTTGTATTTGGTCAATAAATCTTTTTTCTTTCTTTCTTCTTTCTTTCTTTCTATTCTATTAAATCTGCTGACGCATACCTACGACAATAAAAGCATTGTTGGTTGACACCTACATGCCATTTTGCATCCTACATCCTGTCAGGTTACACTTGTTTTCCTCATACAATTACTAATCAGGGTCTTTATTTAAACAACGTTCTATGGTATCATTCACATACATTGATAGGCCCAATAATAATAAGTAGCCTACAGAATAATAAATAATTCTTATTAACATTTCTTACAAACCTATGTATATATATAAATTTAATCTAATACATGTTAACATTACACAAAAAGAGAAACCTGAAATGCAGGCTCATATGATATTATAAGAGAAATAAACATATTGTTACGAATTGACGTAATTAAAGTAACAATATTGAAAAACCGCTTACGTTAAAAACAAAGGAGCCAAACTAATATACGGAAAAACATTATCGTGGTTACAATACGTGTAGCTTAGAAATAGATTATTCTTTTACTAACAATACGATCAAACATTTCGAGTTCAATGGAATCGTTGTTTGTCGTCACGTCTATAAAAGGCACGCTCGGGGCATTCTGTAACTTTCCAGGGGAACTTTCGCTTTCGCTTGTAGACGGTATTCAGTAAAGCTTGTTTAATGTATAACTAAACCTCATCCGAGTTTCATGAAACAGAAAGCTTTGACATAAACTTATTGAACGCTCGCTATTGTCCAGACGGGGAAGTGGTCATACTGTACTGGTGATATAACATAACGCTGAGAACGAGTTTCGCAACAACCGATTACATACACAATCATCCGATTTACAGAATTCATTAGTTGTAATTTATTGAATTCGCGTATGTTTCTTTTCTAAACAATTTCTTTTAAGTATCTACATTAGCGGAGTCTCCTGGTACAGTCAGAGTCAATAATATAGGAGCACTTAGGGTATCCAAACTAATAGACAAACAAAAGGTCATCGGTACAAACAAAGCGCCAATAATATGAAGCACCATAAGTGTTTATAAATATGGAACACATTTGAAAAACATACTTTACTGCTATATGTTTTAAGTATTATTTCGCTCGGTCGTATACTTTCAATCATACTTTTGGATTTTGAATTCGAATTTTGAAATTTGTCTCGATTTAACCACACACTAGAATGTTGACAACAATATGAACACTTTGTTTGTTCCGATATTATTGACCTTTTGGTTGTGTCTATTAATTTCATTACCCTATGTGCTCCTATATTTTAGACGCTGACTGTACAGTCATTGCTATGTTTAAAAGAAGACTTCAACAACCGTTATGAATCCTTTATCTTTAAAAACGCATAAAATAAATTTTGTATTTGACTTAAAATTACCAATGACCAATAAATGAGTTTGACAGGTGAGTGGAGGTCTAGTTAAGGCAAACTGAGTATGGATAGTTCTACGACTTGATGAACTGATGAAAAAGATGGCTGTCAGGGGATGGTCTCAGGTTGATCAGAGGGAGGGAGAGGGAGATGGCAGGCCTTAATCCAGTGGTGGATCATGATTAGCTGATTGATTTCATTTAATTGATATCAATCCAGTAAAAAATAGGTTTTAAAACATGTGTTGTGTCTATGCCATGCCACATTAAAATTCTACTAGCGTTATAAATCTCGAGATGGTTTTAACGTAAATAAGCTTAATACTCAAAGATTAACTATAAGGGTTTCAAAAGCGTATAGCAAGAGCTTCAGAATCTATTTACTAACACGGTAAATTATGATATATAACGCGAGTTATCTTTAAACAAGGATCTGAGCGGCACATGTATGTTACGGTAGTACGAGTAGTTTACCAACCTACCTCTTAAATTATTTGATATGTACGTTGTTTATAACCAAGAATAAGGATTTATTCAACACCATAGATATACCACATAGGCAACTTCAAAACCATTTACAATAAATAGGCAGTGCAAACTTTCACAGCAGCTTTTATAACTATTCGTTCAGTTTTGTTTGTCTAAAATCATACATGTGAAGCGTCAATGTCAGTGTGTCATAACGCTGTCATAACCGTTTCGTTTCAGCAATTTATGTTATGTTATCGTTCATTAATGTTCTAATTTTCTTCTGTATATAATTTTAAGTTAATTTCACTTTTTAAAATGTTATTATTGGTTTTTTGTGACGTCATTTCTACAATGGGTTCCGTCAGAATATCGGCGCTGTTGCGACGTCTTTGCAAAGCATCGCAATGGCTTATGCTGAGACGGAACCATTTGACCTGTTTATTTTTATGTTTTTTTATTTTTATGTTTCTGTTTTTGATGTTAAAATAAGTAATATTTAAGTTTTTTTTTTATCTCTATAATTGTATTTAATTTGTCAAAGGTCAATAAATGTTTTCTTTCTTTCTTTCTTTCTTTCAATTGTATTGTAAGGCTCAAAAATTGCTCGCATAGGTAAGTATTAAAGTTGCAATGCATTCAGTAAAACACGAACTAAGCTCGAAAATTCTAAGTTATCTTTTTTCTACTGTCATAAAAATATTCTTAAGTACTTACAATAGGGATGATGACAATTTTTTTTCTGTTATTATATCGATGGACCGCATAATAATAGAAACATTGGTAAAAAAATTACTTCGTTAACATTAAAACTCACAGAGATTTTCCAATTCTAAAAACACATTAATGGACTTTCCAAACACTTCATACAAATGGCTACCAGTTATGACGTCACGATCAGTAATTAGTAGCATAGTTTGTGAATGTGTACCAAACTATATGTAAATGTTGATTTTACTAAACGGTTTTATAGCAAAGTTGCTTTAAATTGTATGTGTTATCCTTTTGTTAACAAATTTTTGACAATGTACTTTAAAAATGGACTTGCCCATCTATCTTTGAAGACTAATAAAATTCATAAAACATGAGTTTTCGAGCTGAGAGTAAGCACATCGTTATATTTAACCCAGATTTGTAATAATATGAAATAGTTCTTACGATTTCAGGACCCAGTCATCATGCCTATTCCGTTGAATCACATATATTTATTGTAAATAAGTTTTGGTACAGTTACTCAACAAATATCCGAGTACGTTAAATCTTATCACAATTGCTATATTGTTTGCAACGTAGTTCAAAGATTTATCTTAGAACCGATCCAGGTATAACAGTCGGGACATATGTTCATAATAATGCAAACGAGCAGCGATTTAACTGGTGGTAAGTGATATCGCCACTCATGGACACTCATGACTCCGAAGGACAACGAGAGTGTTGCCTTAAATATGAAGAAGGAAAAATAAATAGGGGAAGGAGAAAAGGGGCAAATTAGGACCTCGATAACCTCACTCACTCGACGACAACGCAAAACGTTAGTTTTCCTACAACCCTTTACAAATGTAGCTTTGATTGTGTTAATTTTTGCATTCGACAAAAGAAGATTATAGAAATCACACTATTTTAGAATACAATTTTAAAATGTTTTTAACACAGACAATACTAGGTAAGTATGAAATTATTGTACCTATGGTAGGTCCCCATACAGATATAACATCAAGTGTTTACAATATCGGAAACGAAAACGATGACAGAAATGGCCTCTCAATTTACAAAACATATAAAGTTGTAAGTACAGTGATAAATAAACTACTTGAAAAAAAAAATTGCTGTTAGTCGCTAATTGCCTTCAGAGCTTCACCGGACCAGTGGCAACAAATTAAAATATGTACATAATATATACTGTAACCTAAGGTGACCCAGAATGAGTTTTCGAAACTCAGCATAGGGCGTTGCCCATGTGTTTGGGGAGAAAAGCGAGACGTCACATGCCGGTAATGCGAATAGGCTCTGGTTTTACCCTTCAGGCCATTTAAAAGGCGCAACGCATTTCTTGCCCTCTGGAAGTGCCCTTTAAAAGTGTACACGAGCAACGGCGTCATTTACCATCAGATGAGTCATGATAAGCCGCTGCGCGTTTGCCCGCTATTCCATAAAATACGTCACGAAGAAGTTGTACGAAACGATTAATATATTAAAATCTTCTCACCTGCCAAAGTCGCTAGGTCAGACTGGTGTAGGGACATTATCATTGAGGCCGAGCCGGTCAAGGCCCGCAGTTCGGCTGAATCCGGCAGCCAGCCCCGGGATCGGATTAGCTGCTGAAGTCCGCAATCTGGAGAGCCCGCAGCTTCTTAATGTCCTCGGGAATGTCAGGAATGTCTGCGATTAAATGTTAAGTGATTTATTATTTACATCAAACCCAAGTGGAAATTTATTAGAATTTTAGCTTATGGTAAGCGAGATGTGATATAGGCTGGAGCACACATTTTCACAAAATAATAAATTGAGTAGTAACTGGCTCACAACTGACAAGAGATCCGTTGTGTTGGATTTAAAGTTTTTGTAGATTATTAGGTATACCTTTTGGAACATTTTGAAATGGATTTTGTCATTCAAGAAGCAAGTTTTTTTGGTTTGTAACGGAAAACCTATCCCATGTTATAAAGTACAATTGTTAACTGGACAACGCCAGCAGATAATGTGTAAATGTAATATGTAACTTTTTTTAATAACTTATTTTCAACCCTCCTGATTGAAGATTTTATAATGCTTGTATAAAAGTGTAAATTCAAACGCATATTAAAATAATTAAATAACATAATCAGTAATTACGTAGTTTTCATTTGATTGTTAAATAGATTCACACATCAGTCACGGAATATCGCCATTAGCTGTAAGTATGTACCGCAAGCAGAGAAATTCAACGCTTTAAAAAGAACTATACATGTACATAAAAAATCGTAAGTCGAATTTAGAACGAAATAAATTGCATTGTTTCGAATCGCTTTACTAAATCTGAATAACGTGTTCCTAATTAAATTTTATTGGTTCCTTAGATGCATAAAACCTAGCATATATGCTACAATACCAATATCAAGCCAAAAAAGTTTAATTGCCTTCAGAAATTTCGATACAAGTGACATTTACACACCCTAAAAGGAGTGCTGCCGAACCTGGCTTCGGTCATCATTATGACATAGTAACTCAGACGAGGACTATTACACGTAGCAACGCATTACTTGGTGAACAAGGGCCACCGAAGGTCAATACAACTAATTGGCATGGACACGTAAACATGGCTCTCCTGAAAATAATTTGCAATTGTTATGAGGCATTCAACAAAACATTATAAGCTATTTGAGAAAACGAGGCAATGCAACTAGGTACCACTTCCCAAAATAACTAAAATTAAACCACACATAAAATTTGAAAGTTCAATCTTTATTATAATTTTAATCAGTCACTTCTTCACTAAGATGGTGTGCATGAAGATGTTACAAATGAGAGTAATGATAAAAGCAAAGGCAAACAGATTACGCCTATTGGCTT